>NNCF01135613.1:11266-40633 GCA_002313205.1 Laupala kohalensis | reverse complement strand
TATTTAATAAGAGATTCTGTTGTTCTGTAAATCGCCTTTGTTGTCACAATTTGTAACTCATAGTATATAGAATTAAAAAAATTCACGATATCTCAGAAATTAATTTTTATTCATTCTTGCGATTCACGTTTACTATGTATTCATTATCATATGGCTTTAATGTTTAATTTAAATGATTAAATGATATCCGATGTTTCAGTAAAGATATCTAATGAATCATTAACCAACGGCATGAGAAATCAATTAGAGAAAAAATGCAATAAAGCATGTGATAAAAAATCAAAACTAATATTTGTGGAGTCGTGGATGTGAGTCTGTAGATAATAATGATGTAATGATGATAATAATAATAGTTTTATTTTAGTTGGCAGGTATAGGGGGGGGGGGCATTACACCTTCTCTTACATTCAACCAACAATCTTGTACAAACATACAGATGCTATGAAATAAGTATCAACATAAAAATGCGATACAATAAGACAAAAATAATCGTACTTAATACATAAAATAAGATTAAAAATACGCAAAAAATTAAAACGAATATGTTAATGAAGAGATATCACATACTTTCAATAAAAAATAAAATAAAATTAATTTGCCAGTTATGAAAGAAATACAACTTTGGCACATCTCTCTCTGAACGTCCTTCGACAAGGATCTGGCGCCCTCAGGTTCCACTCTCAGTTCGTACTCGGGCAGCTGCAACGGAAAAAGAGAGTGAAGAAAGTTATGTGTATAGGACGTGAGTTACCACCTTGTGCACGCGTTTTGCTGCTTTGACGAGAAGAGATATTAGTGAAGAAAGAGAAGAGTTACGAGGGTTCAGCCGTTGACAGAATACGGTACGGGAGATAGAACGTATGGAATTTTCGTATTTAAAGCAGCCAAGGCCAGGTTAATTGCTCATAGTAGGGTGGCACACGGTCAAAGAGTGACTGATTGCACACATCTCATGCATGCATTTTGGGCGACCTGAAGTTGGTTTGCTAAGCCTGAACCTAGGTCGCAGAAAACATCACAGTAATCTAGATGGGGCATATCGAGACTATTTATTGATTTCATTTTTGTATATCGTCGAAAAAACGTTTTACAGGATGATATTGTTTGTTCCGACCACGAAAATGTTTCGTCCATAATTACCTCAAGGTTTCTTTCCGTTGACGGAGGTACAGTCTATGCGACTGGGGCTTTATTCACAGGAAGGTCGTGGGTTTATTGCTCATGCTATAATATCCAGATTCATTCCTAGGAGTACTTTACAGCCTGGAGAAAATCTCCAGATTTTCAAAGGTCAAAATGTTGCGTAGGATCTGAAGTTGCGTAGGATCTGAAGCGAGATCTGTAAAACCATGTGAAGAAAATTACTATTGATCACCACGGTTCGGATTTTTCATGTCATGCATATTTTCCTACCATTTTTAACCTCGTTGGACAACTTGAATTGAATTTAATAGTGTATAAAAATGCATTTTTTAAAGGATTTTTGTTTGAACTCTAATTTTTATGTGAAATTAATGTAATCAATCGAATTTTCCATTCTTATTATTGAAATATGATTTATTCTGTATGAACGAGCTCAGTGATATTATTCAAATAACACGATGTACACTTGCACTTTATCTTTCTTAAAACGTTTCATTATTTCGAATTTTTTAGTGCATTTAATTTGATTTACAGTGCACATTAAGGAAATTTTTAGCGCATATTTTAGGTATATATTTTTCGATTTTATTGCATATGGATCCGATCCCTGGTGATTACTCTTGTTCTGTTTAAATATAATCCCGACAACCAGGCACTACACATGCCCGTAGTACTGATCACAGTCAAATTTGCATGGAGTAATGAAAGCCTGACAGTCCAACGAATAGTAATTGTGGAATTGTGGTATAAGTTACCATGTCATGTTTTAAGGGAATTGAGTGCACGTAGTATGGCTGACACCTCCCTGACCGAACACTGCCGATTTGTATGCAGGTCAGTGAACATGCGGTACTGCATACACGCGACAAGAGCTTTTAGACATTGCAATCATTTCGTGCAGCTTGTGGATTTGTAAGTAAAACTATTTATGCAAATTTCAGGGAGATTATTTATGAAAATTTCCGTAAAGCATTCTATTAACATTGAGTGCTTTAAATTGAATAAATTTCCCATTTTGTGTAAATTCTTGTATAAATACGAGCAAGACGATGTAAATACTTTTCTGTATTTTGATTGAGATGTTTAATCCAAAGTGAGATAATTAAGGAATAAATATTTATTCTTTCTCACAATTATTTATTTTAGTTCAGAAACATTTGATTTGTATTTGAAAACATTTCTTTTATGTATGGATAACTCATACTACGCATTGATCAAGGAGAAATTAGGAGGGTATTATTTTTTATTTCTACTGATGCAGTAGCCTACCTACACCTCATGAGACCCGGGGCGGGATTTCTGTTTGCTGCCTCATCGTGTTCTGTAAAATGTTTTCCTCTCCCTTAAAGTCTCAATAATTATAAAAATAATAATAATTTGTTATCATAGATTGGACAATGCAAGAAATTCTTCAGATGGACAGGAAGACTCGAAAATGCATCAAGTACTTCATCCCAAAGCAACATTCATAGATTGTACATCTCTAGGAAATATGGGGTTATAGGCTTAAGACAATAGGAGGAAGCTCAACAAAATTCTATTATGAATATGGTCAAATTTCTTCGGAACAAAAATGATGTGTTTATGAAACAAATAATAAATACGGGAGGAAAACACCCCAGCAAAAGTTTTATGCAATCAGCAAGAAAAATGGTCTGAGACAACATAAATGGCAAAAACATTACATGAAAAAATACTCAGACTTGATTGCAAGGAAAATTCCCAACGGATGCTGAGAAACAACTGGCAAGAAAAGCCCCTGCATGGTCAGTACTTAAGAAAACTAAACAAGAATGGAATTGATGAGAACGGGTTTCATACATGGTTAAGAAGAGGCCGGATGAAGGTGGAAACAGAGGTATTGATGACAACAGCTCAAGATCAAGCCCTAAGAACAAGGCATATGGAAAAGGTCATTTTGAAAATAAGTGAAAATGACAAACGTAGGCTCTGTCAGAACCAACCTGAGACCATAGACCACATTGTATCGGGTGCCCTATTTTGACCAAACATGAGTACCTCAAGAGGCACAATGAGGTGTACACCTTCGTACTATCGCATATATGCAAATCTCTAAATTGGTCACGATCATGCAGTAAATGTACAACCACACTCCAAACCCTGTTACCAACATTGGAAACCACACCGTCGTGTATGATCAGTCAATCCACACAGACAGAACAATTGCAGCCAATAGACCAGACATTGTTGTCAGGGATAGATCAAAGAAGACCTGCACGCTCATTGATGTAGCTATTCCTTCTGATAACAATGTTACTGCAAAGGAGGCTGAAAAACAACTGAACTATAAAAGCCTATCCATTGAAATCAGTCGAAGTGGGGTGTGAAGGCCGAAGTGCTATCATTGTTGGCGCATTAGGTACTTTACAATGAAGTCTTCGTAGTAATTTAAAGAAGCTCACTCGAAATGCAAATGAATGGGACGTCCAGGATGTAGTAATGCGAGGAACAGCCAATATTCTGCGCAAAGTGTTGTAAGAGCACACACACGGTGAATCACCTTCTTAGGAAGCTGGTTGTGATCTGGAGGTATTCATAGATTTATCCGACTACCACAACCTCCAGTCGCGAAGGTAGAGGACAATAATAATAATTATAATGTTCTTCTCTCCAGTACGTTACATTTTCAATGGTATTCAAAAAGTCTTAAGCATAAAGCATTAAGTGATTGTACTCGTAATTCTAATCAGTTTAAGTTTTCTATATAGTAATTGTTATGTACATGCACTTTCTTTGTTTGTCAAGATAATTCATTCTGTTTGTAACGTAGTCGCTGCTGCACCTACCACGCCACAGTGCTATTTTTCTCCGCTGCCACCACTCACTTTTTTTTATTAGAAAAGATAACCAATGTATAATATATACATAATTTAATTCATGAAAACTATATACAATATATACAAAGTGGAAAGCGTCAGACTTCGCCCCCAACAAATCATTTAGAACCTCTTTGAAGTGTTTTCAGCAGATGAGTCTATCATGACTACCTACTACCGCAAACCCCCGCATACATCAGCTGACTCTCCACATCCCACGCGCTCCGGTATAGTCTCCGCGTCTCAACTGATTCGTTCATCGGAAAGCCCCCTGAGGGCGGATAGCTTCCGTATTTATCCCTGCCTGGAGCTACCACGCCCTCAGGTGATTCCATTCCCCTCTCGAACTGGTGGTGTCGTCTGCAACCTGTTAGGGTCGCGTGCAAAGTCCTTTAACTACCTGTCAGTGCCGAGTGAAGATTTTCGCCACGTGAGCTTTCACTACAAAGGACGGCTACCACCTTCGTTGTCACGATCCCGTTACGCGGCGTTGCGAATATCCTTCTTCCCGGAAAAGTCTCTCTTGGCTGCAGGTCGTTCGGCGTAAACCGCCTTCTGGAACACTTTTTCAGATGCGGAAAAACAGAACATAAATTCGGCGCTCACTTCGCAACCCAAATAAAACTTTTCAAAATTTTTTTTCTCAGACGTCACAGTCTATTAGTTTGTTTATTTTATTAGGATGATTGTGATATCATGTCAGAATTGCTTCTGGAATAGAGGATTTCGAACAGTATTCACTGGTCAGGGGACACCGCATGGAGGCTCCCCTATGCCTTAGTCCACGACCACTGCCTCTTCTCAGACGGTCTCCTGATGACGGTGATTCAAGTGTGGCATGCGAATGAGGTGAATGATAAGTGAATGATGTGGTGGAATGAATGGCAGAGGACACAGGAGTACTCCGAGCTTCGTACACCTGCACGAATTTCACTTGGATCAGGCAGGGTTTTAACCAGCGTCTAGTGGTAGAAAGCAAGTGCGCTAGCCTTGCCCAATGTTTGATTATATCACCTGACGATGGCCGGTGTGGCGGTCGAAATGAGATATGAAAAAAATTACGTCAGCGAGTGATAAGTAGTATAAAATGTTACAATACTTTTATGGTAGCTGATTTTGAGTTAGGCGACCGGTTTTTTATCCAGTGTGATAAAAACTAAGGTCCTCCTCACACGGAATAACTCTGTGGCGACATTTTCTCGAGTATCTTTCCAGTCTTCCGGGAGTCCCTTCCAATGTTAAGTAAAGGATAGGCTCCAATAACGTACATCCAAGGGATGCGTTAAGTACTAGTTCAAAGAGTGATCAATAGAAAAGTATTTGATAAAGGATAAAAAAGGAGTAGTGACGATATTTGGAAATGAGGAAGTGAAAATACTCTTATATCACGTCTCACATCAAGTATAGTTGTAACAACCACGTCGTGGTCGTTGCTGAAGGAAAACATCTGATATACTGATAATGTAGATGAAATATCAATTGAACTGATAACATCAATTTGATTTAGTCGTGCATCCAGACTACAGTTGTATCGTTCAAAGCTAGACAGATTTAATGAATTTCATAATAGTATTTCACTTTTATTATAAGTTAATAGAAAACGGATATTTGGAAATTGGAAAGCTGTTTCAAATAGACTTTTTGGCGAATCGAAACAGTTATTTGGAAGTGACCTTCAGAAATTTTTTCGCTGTTTATTTTATGTTTGGCATTGTGCACAATGTGTACCACGATGGTGGGTAGCAATTTTTAAAATGTCGATAGAGCGCTCAGCTGTCTGGACTGCCGTTTCGATCTCTGGCGTAGTGTGAGATTTTTCCTCGTACCTCAGTGTTCAGAACTGACTCCCAGGCCCAACTCAGCTTGCCGAACAAACAGAGAAAACTTGGAAATAATCTCATCCAAATACATTTTTCTTGGAATATGTCAAGGAACACGAGATTTAATTAAGAAGAATCAAGAAAACAGAGGAAATTAGCTGTATGTGTGGAGCCTGTGTTCATATTTTGAGGAACTAAAACGTAAATGGAGTGAAGAGAAAGAAGGATTTGTGATTTGTTTTGCTTCGCGTTTCTATGATTAAAATAGAATATTGGATGAATTTAATCAAAATTAGAAAAAAATATCAACTATTTGAAGAAGTTGGAAAATGAGATGTGAAGAGAATACGAAATTTAGGGATATGGATAATAGTAACCCATACTCGCTGATAGTAGTGCATTGGATAATACAGGTGTAGACTGTGTGCAAGGTTACGGTAAGATCAACAGAGAAAATTCTATTGAAATGGATCAGAAATATTGAATCCGCAAAGAGAGAAATGAAACCTCTACTGTCAACTATGGTGTGCTTTGTCCGAGAAATACAATAATATAATTTTAAAACTTTGCTCAATTTACGAATAAAAGTGTTTTCCTAAATGTAGGGAATTATAAAACTGCGGAAATGAAATTGAATTGGAAATTGGCGGTCAATTGGAGTCTCATAACTTTTTGGAAGTGACACCTCCTTATTTTTGAAACGCTTTAATCAATTTGTTGTTTTATTATTTTCAAATTCAAATGTTTCATGTATTTCTATTGCGGGGGGGACTTGAGGATCTCCAAATATATATTTTAACTTATGGCATGCTTTTGAGCAGCCATATCATACGTGAATATTTTTCAAGCTTTTCTCGAGCCAGGAGAGGAAGTTATAATCTTCGGCCCAGGTAATATTTCCGGCTGCCTGGGAACAGCATGACAAACCGAGCCGAACGAGGCTACATGCACCAACTATCCATCAGGAAACATGGCGTGACCGTGTATGCCTTCCTTAAGATGTTTAGCTTTCATTTAGATTGAAACTTTCGTTCATGAACTCGATTTGTACACGTCTGACTGCTCGACTGGAGAGCTGGAAGTAGCGAAGCGAAGTGGTTGTTATTCGTTTCTAAGTTAGCTCCTTAAGAATGGAGATAATTGACAGTCTTCATACTAATGGTGATTAGCTCTAGTGAAGGAATAGTGTCGTCACGAGGCGTCACAAGGCGGCGTCACAAGGCAGTTGGGTACTAGCATACTTGTTAAGAGATAAGCATAGAACTTATTTTATGTCGAGTTCCATTCCCTGTCTGGGCCTTGGAATGTGTTGGCCTTGTATCCGGGCCTCAGGATGTGTTGGCCTTGGAATTGGCGTGCCTTGGACTTCTTGTATTACAGATGGGCCGTGCCGAAGTGTAAACAGAGTTCATACAAGTAAATATTCGTGATTAAAGTTATATTATCTTGTGATACTGTAATGAGCTGTATTGAGCTGTATTTGTAGGAAGCTGTGTTCCTGGGTCATCAGCAACATCTTGCGTGCGAGCAGGCTGATGGGGCAAGAGCAATTAACAGGGGAAAGGAGTAGAATGTGGAAAATGTGCATTGTAGGAAGGACACATTTCTCTACAGCTTTATTGAATAACGTGCTCCAGAACGTATCAATACTATAGAAATACTTGAAGTATTGAAAACTAAGAGCTTGCACGTGATATAATAGCAGGCAATGGAAATTTTTTTACTAAAACAAATAGGAATATTGCAGTTGATTAAAGTTGAGAAAACAAAGAAGTAGAAATATTTTGATGATTGGTGCGTACCAGAGATAAGTCAGAACCGTTTGCGTGAGCTTGAGCTTGACAGATCTCTACTTTCTTTCAACTGCAAAAGTTTGTTGACTAGAGATTGAAGACGTTCGTTTTATCCAGGGTACAAGTAAAAAAGGAAGTACAACGTAGTTTTCGCCATTCTTAAACTGAACCAAGTGCTGCAAAAGTCAACATGACGTAGTTTTCTTTAAAAGTTTTCAATGAACGTTGAAAGACCTAGGAGTAAAGAGTCTTATGACTCCGGGTGACAATATAACCTTCAGACATCATCCTTCTTGTGGACGCTCCATGCTTGGAACGCTCACACTAGTATTCCGTGGACTCAGTTATTCATAGACTTCACATGGTTCCACAGATCTTTTCCCTCTCTAACGCGATGGTTTTGTCGAAAATTTTATCTCCACGGTGATGTGAATGGATTTTAGGAGGATTCGATCTATTCTCTTGAAGTTAATAAGATGTGCCCTCTGTAGTTGGAGCATCTAATGATCTTTTATTCTGGGATTAAATAACACAATTTTCCAATGAAGAATTGATTCCATTTTCTTCATACTTATGTAACAAACGCGTCCTGTCTACAATACTGTATGACGCACGTATACACGCCTCCCCATAACGCCCACGCCTTTCAACTTTGCCCTCGCGCACAACAAAAGTTGATGATTTCCATACGGTTCCAATGAACCACAAAAATGCTCACATTTGTACTCCACACGAATGATAAACATTCGCCATCGCATGTTTATTTACCAACCACAGCCCTCTGTACGCAGGAGTTCCAAGTCATAGTATCAAAGTCATGGCCAACACATTTCAAGGCCAATACAAGGAATAATAAACGAACACATGGTTCACTATAAACTCTATGCAAGATGCTATTCATGAATACGTGGGCACAGTAAATAAACAATCATCTATAACAGCATCCACAAGACCTACTCCTTTCAGATCCAATCGAGTCTGATATTGGTTTAGATGCTCAGATATCTCCGCTCAATAAGCTACTCCTGGCAACCGAAAACATTCTATTCTACATTCGTTCTTCCTGCCTTAACGAGTCGTGCCACACGCGCTACATATATCCGACTTCTTCGTCTCGACGAGCACATGCAATTTTCCGCTCCGAGATATTCAAAAGTCAAGCTTCGCTGTTCAGAATCCTGAACCGAATTCAAGCCACATATTGGCCGCTGCATTCAATAATACGAACAATCTCAAAGAAAGTACGAAACGCTGAACGCGAGTCAAGCTCCGCCAATATTCAATTCAAGACTTCGTCGACTCCAGATCCCAGAAGAACTTACCTTCAAGCACATCTGGAACCCGACTGCAGAGATTTTCAAACTCCGACGCCAAATACCGAGGAACTTCGCCCCCGGAACGGCGCGGCTACAGAACCCGAAGATTACAAGACGCCACGACTAGACTCCTCGCAGGAAGCACTTCCACACGCAAGAACGCTCAACCCAGCAGGTCGCCATCGCCGACGCCGCATTTCCTGAGGGTCTAACAACGCGGACTGTCGCCACAGACGTCACTCTTCAAAACACAAGTCCAGGCGGCATCCCAGGTTCACTGTATGTCCGTATGTCATACGGTGTCTTAAATACCTTATCGTTCTTTATTGTTCAACCAAAACAGGTCTACGTTAATAAATTGTTCTAAGACCAAATTGGAAACCAAGCATTTTATTTATTTTGTGAAAGAGGAGATCTTGTTATAAATCAACCAGATCTCCACCCTGCACAACACTTATAAGGTTTACTAAGAAACAAACCTATGCATTAATCCAAGTGTGATTTGATCACTAAAGTTGCTTGTGGTTTCAGAAACTGTAGTTTCTTTTTTTTTCATTATTACAAGAAATAGTTACTTCATTTTTATTTACTACTAAATTTGCATAAAGCAAATTGCGTAAATTCTCATAGTAGTATATTTTAAATTGAGCCATCCTGTACGTCAGCACCGAGCTGCAGCTGAAATGTTTGGAGTTAAAGAAGGGTCATTGCAATGATGACTGCAGAGTATGAACGACCTCACGAGAGGTAACTGATATTGTCTTTGCATATGTATTGGCTGGTTGAGGATAATAGAAATACAATCTAGAGATTCAAAGGTAAAAATTGTGACAAAAATACATTTTAATGAACATTCAGACTAAGTAATAGAAAAAGCATACAGAGAAAAAAATTGGACGCTATTCAAAATGTAATTTTGAAAATAATCAATTATACATAAGGGGCAATACGATCGATGCTAGTATATGTATGTGGCATACGGGATAAACGTATAGCATATGAATATTTCAGGAAGAAATTAAAAGCTTTGCAAAGATTATGTCTACTGGAAATGACAAGTGGATATGCAACTGTGTATGATGATGTGACTAATACATGAGCGTTCTAGGTTCAAAGGAGCAAAGTATTGGATGTTTGCGAATGAAATGTTTTCCTTCTCTTGTGAACAAAAAATAGAGCAGTTTGAAAAAAGATTTTGCGACCAAGTTACAAAGTTGCTGCCATTCTCCATGCGATAGGAATTAAAATTTGAAGAATTTATAAAACGTGGACAGTAGTATTTCGACACCATTTTGAACAGTTTCCTTTGTTGATATGTAGGTGCTGACAAAGAAGCCATGAACAGCAACCGTGGAAATGACTTGTTGGCGTATCCACTCAAGTCAGATTCGAACACCCCTGTCAATAGGAAACATGGAATCACATAGTCAAACTGTACCACGGAAGATAGAGCTTCATAATTGCTAGGTCTTGGCACTATGAGGTGGAGATGTGGCCAGCACATCGCTCTGGCCGATTTAACCCCATAATAGACCCGGTTCTCATTTTAGTGCAGACTGAGTAGGGCTGGGAGTCACTGTTAGAACGATGGTAAATAAGGTGGGAAAGAAGCACGGTGTGCACGAAGATACAAGGCTGATGTAACATACATGGAGAAAAGAGAAAATGGTTAATACCAAGTAGAATGGTTTTGGAACTTGTAAAAAATAATGGAAGTTTTCATACGTATTTGAAACAATTTAAAAACGAAGAGTGATATAGGTAACTGTGCAACTGCACATGAGGATGCTTAACTGATCCTACGGGACTGGGAGACGGTGATATTAATTCACATATTGAAGGGGACAGGTGTGCTAAGCTTCAACGATACCAGAGATCTGGTAACTAGTAGATTACTAAATGAATAAATAAATAATTAAAAACTGATATGTCATGAACCTGGCAGATCTTGCCCTTGGAGTGTTGCAGGTCATTGTCCAGGAGCAGATAAATCGTCCAGTTGACTATGCGGGCGTCCCTGCAAACCTCACTGGACAGCAAAAGGGCGAGTTCAGGGGAGGAGCTGCTATACTCCGCTACACTTGGACCGAGGTACGGAAGGCCAGCCAACCATGTTCTGACCACTGATCTTTTGAGAATACCAAGTCAATAATGAAGGTTGAGCAGACAGTCCTGATACCGTCCCATAGGTTAAAGGTGATGAACACTCCGTCAAACACACCGTGCTCAGCATCAACGTCGAAACGTAGTGAGCTCTTCACAAAAAAATAAAAATATTACTCGTCCATAAAAGGTCGTTAGTTTTTAATTATTTATTTAATTAGATTACATAATAGTCGTAGAATTACTAAATCAAACCTCCCTGAATATATTGATGAAATGTGGTCAAATAAGGACGCTATCAAAGACAGCAAATGATGATGAGCTTCCATGTGGCACGGGATAGGCAACGTTGTCTTACAACGGCTTGATGGTGCTGTCACGAATTACGTCAAAAGAGAAGAAATCGGGATAGAGATGTACGAAGATTTCTGCAATGACGTCTTATCACATACGGATATCGTGCCTGACGAGAGATAAAAAAAATAGGAACATAGAGAGTACCTTGTCGCAAGAGACAAAATGTGGAGACATTGTTCTTCGTAACTTCATCACAGAGAAAATTCATTACCAAGGTCTGTTGAAAAACAAAAATATTTTGTATGTCCATAAAATATTTTTCCAAACAATATTTTGTCTCATATCGCCCCAGGGGCAGTGACGAGACGAATATTAAATTACAATGATGTCTCAAGACTTCCTAACTATTGAGATGGGATGACACTATATTTGTCTTTAAAAAACTTTTAAAAACATGATTATCATGCGATTATTAGATAACAGGTTAGAAATATATTGTACAATCCAATACAAAATTATGTATCATTAACAAAAATGGAATATTATGGGAAGAAAATATTTTGAAATCTGTCTCAAAGCGACCCCACTTGGAGGTAACAAGTGTAGCACTCAGATTATATAGATAGTGATATAAACTTAAAAAGCAAGTTCGTGAGGAAAGTGCGTTTATAAATACCATCTGAGTACGCTTCGGTTCAAGAACAAGTTACGGTAAGAGAGAAGAGTTTATTTGCATCGTATGAGCATACACTATTCATTTGACGACTTTCTTCAATATTAAAATCGTTTGTTGCATTCAAAGATTTTTACATGAAAAGTCAGATGCTGAAGGTATTTTTAGATAATTTTTAGTTTATTCATATTATTGAGGAGATAATGTAAAATAAATACGAAGGAATGGTGAAATACTGTACTTTTTCACCTGCAGCGTTATGAGCTGAACAAGATAATATTTTACATTCGAAACCGAAGAAAAATTGCTAGATTACGAATGCGATTCCATATGAGCTTAGGACGGATGAACGCTTCGATGATTAAGCATAACGTAGAAATGACTCCACTTGATAGGTCCATATTCGAAATGAAAGAAAGGATATAATGGACAGTAAGGTTTCAAAAGATTGCTTAATTAGATCTGATAGAAATGAAAGATAATTCACTGATTGATATCGCATTCATTATGTCACATGAGTGAACAGATATTCTGGGAAATAATAAATTTCCTTATTCTAAACTAGCAAAATGAGCAAATGAGAATATGGGAAAGTAGGTGATGATTCATCTTATATATAAAAGTTCAACCTGCGTAAGTTTGTGTTCGCGAAAATCGAAAAGTAGTTGGTTGTTTGACTTGAAATTTTGACACAACGTTGCATTCAAATACGTGCGTGTTTTCATATATAAGTTTTTATAGTAAAATGAAAATCCACCCCTAACAGGGTGAAATGGGGATTGGAATGTTTTATGGATGTATCCCACCTTAACTCGAGTGTCTGGAGCAAATTAAAAAAACTTGATACACAGATGAAAACAAGCACTATGGATGTAAGACAGCCCTTGCACCCTGGAAGGGGGTGACATGTAAAAAACATTGAAAAAATTCGATATTAGATTCGAAAACACTTCTTGGTGCCGCTGAGATGGATAAGAGCGTTCCCGGTACTTTCTAAGTTCACAATCAGTCCACATGCAAATAATATACCCCTAGCATCACCGGGGTAGGGGTGGGAATGAAGAACCGGTAAACATAATAAAAAGACGACCGATATTGGTGTTGAATAAATGATTTTTGGGACCGCTTATGTAAAGTGCCAGATAAGTTCAAGATCACCCGTTATAAGGAATAAACACCCTTTGTTTTGGGGGTGAGGAGAGAAATAGAAAAATAATTGAAAGTGACCGATATTAGTGTTGAGATTGTAGTTTTCGTGGCCGCTGAAATTACTAGGGACATTGTCGAAGACGTCAAAGTTCACAATCAGTCCGTATAAACTCTAGCAGCCCTATGGAAGGGTATACCATAAAAATATCGAACATGACATACCAGTGAAGAGTCCATATTTTTCCCCGTCACTGAGGTGATAGTGACATCTCGATATCGTGCAAGTCTGAACTCAGCCCTCATGACACAAACACACCACTAGAGCCCCTTGGGTGGGAGGTGGGGGTGGAAATGGGTTTATGGATAAAAAGAATTGCAAACTAATTTTGAAATATACAAATGTGACCATTGCATCGGATCCATAACATTAGGGTTGACGAGATGTTTCAATAGTCAATGCCGTTAAGTTTAAGTCGAGATCACTTAGTGGCACGGTATCCTTAGAGCTGGTGTAGGAAGGGCGAGATGTAAAAATAAGATAAAAAGGCCGATATTAGGGTCAAGTCCATTGTTGTTGTGTTTTCTGAGTGTGTTTTCCCAATGACATTATGTTTCAACATATGTACATTATGCACCACACTTCCAAAGGTGAGGGTTGGGACGAGCGTATTTTCAACACGAAAAAGTATTGAAAACATCAGATAAGAAACTTCGCCGCTAAGGGGATGAAATGGGGAATTGGTGTTTTCTAAAAACTTTGTCTTAATTACATGAGTGAAAATGAGGGATTAACATATGCCAATACTATCAAACCTCCACCATTAATGGATAACATTTTCACTAGAAATCAATGTGAAGAAGAATAATGTTACAGACATATTAAAAAATTCACACGAACAAATCCGCGGGTATTCAGTTAGTGAGTTATAAGAGAAGAGATAAAGAAAAACAAAGACGATGATTAAGAAAAATATGTTTCAACTTATGAGAATATGAACCGCCTTAATACACCACCAACACAGCGTTGAAAATGTGGGGAAAATGTATTATTTTTATTTGTATTATTTGATACGGTGAATTACAGAAATATTAAATTATTGGTAACGGTCACACATTAGACTGGATAATACTTAAACTTCAGATAAAGAAAAAATTATACAAAGCGATATTTTTCAGAGACGTTTAATGTAAAAGTTACATGAATTACCGTAAATTTTAGTTTGGACACTTATAAATTATTGAATAAATTTTTCTGAATTATTTTGTAAACTGCTCTTTCTTCGTGTAGTTGTAATTATACAATTGTAAAAAATATATTTGTTTACTAAATGTCGACCTAACTAAATAAATCTGTTACTAAATATTGACCCAACTTTCGAACTGTGTGCCATGTATCCAAAACAACCTATTTATATTGTTGATATCACCTGACGAAGTTTCAAACTGCACATGAAACGAGAAATTAAAGAAACATAATAACCCACCAATGTAGTTTGCATTATTCAATGAATTTCACATAATAATGGTACAAAAAATAAATTTATTTGAGATTCAGTGTTGAAAATGAACATGTATTATTTCAAATAACTATAACTTGATCAGTTTTCAAAAACTTAAACAACAAACCAAGTGGCGATGGTACTAATGAAGCTAATGAAGTTTTGATGAGTTTTAAAACTGAAGATAATTTTCGAAGCTATTTACGATCTTCCCATTTTTTCTTTTCTTTTTCTCCTCTCACAAAAATATGTTCTGCTTAGAGTGTTCATGTAGCTCTATTTTCTCATTCTAAAATAAACACAAATTCTAATATTTTCTTTGCAACCACGAAGTTTAATGGCCTGAAATTTTCATAACGTATTCCATACTGTAAGTTTACCTTGAAACTCGTTTTTCAGCCCACAGCCATTGCAATGAGAAAGGTCATTGCTCGAGAAGCATGATGAGGGTATGTCAAGGAAAAAGTTTCGATAAAACTCTAATATATTCAGATAATGCCTTAAATTTCCCTTTTACGTCACTGGGACCCCACTCTCCCTTTGATAGTTAAACAGGAGTGAAACCTTTTTGGCTCTGCGTCAATGCAATACAACATATTAATAATTCGCATTTTCGACCATCCAGAGAAAAAAATGATATTCTTGATTTCATCTTAAAATTTGTCCGCGAAACGCATCCAAAGTTGTCGCAGTAAGGAGTTAAAACAATTACAAAACTGCAAATGGGACAGATTTTCCTTCGGAAACAAAATTCTGTTTTACTTGGGGCGAAATTCCTTTTGGAAGAGGATTAATATGCATAGCAATATTCTCAGGACGAATGGGACAAATTGAGTCGGTAAGATCTGAACGTGAGATTATGTTGGAAAGAGAAAGACGAATCAGGAAATAGAATGGGGGTGTCAAGGCAAGTTCAGGAACCTTAATGACTCAAGCAAAAGAAATAGAGTATTCATCTAATTACTAAGCCATTCGGAAAATTTGAAACAAAAAATATTTCTATTAACTATTTCTCTTCGCATTTTTTTAACTCATCTCATTCAAGTCAGTTCTCTATGTTCAAATTGTGTTATCTTTACTTTTATAGATTGTCAGAAAAAAATACACACACAGAGCCCCATTCAATAATGTTCGTATATAATTACTTTCATTAATGAATCAGTTTATTCCATTTTTAAATGTTATGGTTATAATACAAGGTATAATTAAGATAATCATTACAGTATTGATACACTACAATAGTATTGAAACTGTTCTCTTGCCAGGTTGTAAACATAGAAACATATAGTAGAATGTCAATTTTTAATAAATATTTAATTAATGAGAAAAATATATTTAATATTTGCGTTGTAAACAAATCAAATATATGCGATTTTATCTTTCCAGAAGTCACTTAAATATTTAAGCTAACTCTGGATTCATTTTTCTTGATTTCATATAATCGCTCCATTTACGCGCTGTACATCAAATAAAATATAACACATCTTATAACATTCATGTACCAAGAGTTAGATATATTTTAATAGATAACCATTCCCTAAAAATCGTCTGTTGCTGTTTCTCAGTTTTAACAAAAATTCATGGAAATAAACTTCTTGTTTTGCCGATTCTGATTTTTCTCTTCTTTCATAATGGATTTTCTTTTTGAAATTCGTTTCGACCTCTTTCCCTTTGATGCGCCGATAAAAAAACAGACGATCGAGAGAGGATGAACTTATGATGTGGTGATTAAATGATAATGAGGTAGTTCATGATTATTAAAGAAAGAAAATATTACGGAAATACAAACAAGAATAAATGTTTATGTTATGTTAATACATACCTGGTAGTTAAAAGAAAACAAATGTATGAGAACCATATAAATAAAATTGAAAGAAACAAAAAGCCTCAAGGCTCCGCCGACAAATGTACTTAAATTATTTTATGGGTCATTCCATACCAAATGAGTCATTCAATTCAAATATATAGCTATTTTTTGGATAGAGTCTACGTGTATGCTAATAGATACACAATTCAGACTATATATCACTCGTAAAGAAACCTGGAAATACTATTTTATGGCTCCATTCAGTGGTGTGATGGTGCCGGAACGCACAGGTTTTTTATTATACGACGTTAAAAGAAAATTAATTTGAGAAATAAATTTCAAGTTGAATACAGCATGAGGCCTTGATCACACGTGGGAGGAACGACGTTTTTTTTTACTACCAATTGATTTTGGCATGAGCTCTGCAAAAAACAGTGAAAATTGTACACCTTGTTTTCTCATAACTAGGACTGCAAAAAATGTGTCAGTTTTAAGGTTTTCAATATTATTTAAACAAAGACACTGATTATAATTTTACCGCGACAGTCAAGAAAGACATATCAAATATAACTTATAATAAACATTCGCAACTTAAAAAAGTATTAGGTTAGAAAAAATACAGGTCTAAATATAAATTGATCTCTTTTTCGGTTACAGAAATGGTGAAGCTCTAAACCGAAAATCGACTCCAAAAAGCGTTTAAACGTAGAAATTGGTATATCTATTTCAAAAATTTTCCGGTGGAGGGAAGGTACGACTCCATTTTGTTCGGAAATATGGGAAATTCAGTGTTCTAGCACTGCTAAATTCGCCACGACACCACAGGAGCTATCACCAATATACAGGTCAAATGTTGATGGCGTCAATTCATATTTTAAATATCCAACACATAGTCACCAATTAATCAGTTCGGTCATTCGTATACTAGAACGACTATAATGACAAAATCCATTATTTTACGATCACGATAATTTGGAATCATCAAAGCTAAAACGTCTGTTTGACGTGTAAACTACGTCACAAGAGATGAGAATGTGTCAACGGGTTGCAGTGCATGTAAAGGTGTGGGTGAGAGTGGGGGAGGAAGATGATAAAAGCGACGACTGGAGAAGGAAAGTATAAACCCCAACGCTTCAACCAAGAACGTCAAAGAGATTCTGAAACTAACAGCTCGAGCTTCGACACACCGGTAAGTACAAGTTTTAATCAAGATTTTAAAAAAAAAATTACTTTCAACTGCATTAATACTCTCAAACAAAAAGTTCTTATTTCAATTATATTTTCTGTTTAATTATATTCCAAATTCACATTGGTTACCTTTCTTCCTCGCCACACACGGGCATCGAACAAAAATGCAGCGTTCAAGTTGAATGAAAGCACTCAAAAATTCTTCTAAATCATTTTGTTGCCAAACGTCATAAATACTCGTTGAGTAAATTTTTCGTTTTAATTTCAGTGATATGAAGGGATGGGAAATGGTTAAAATATTTTTTATTTTATTGTAACAAAATAAGCTTTTGTTCGCCGCACCAATTCAATGTACGATTTTCAGATATTATAGTCTACGTATATTTAAAATTAAAAAATAATAAAAATCCAGATTTTTGCGAAATTTATGTATTATACGTCACAATAAATATCACGTGAAACTTATCCTCAATTTTTCTTTATTCAATAGCATATAAGAGATATATTTGAAGCAAATCTCTTAAAAATATGTGTAAATTAAAAAAAGTAATAACAATAGTAGCACTAATCTGTAAGTAAAAAAATATTTTTATTCTCTTGCCATAGAGAATCAGATTAAAATGAAGAAATAAGAAAGGAAATACAAACAGCTGAGAAAGGAAATGAATTAAACGTACCTCCATAAACACGAGAACGGATAAATTCGAGAAAATTTAAGTAACATCTACATTATTAGAATACTATTGTTGACATTTATTCTTGTGGATTGAATACATGCTACAATCTAACATGACGAAAGTTGCGGGAACTCTTAGTTAATTATTAGAATCATGAAAGACAAGTGAAAGAAAGAAATGCGGAGTGTTTCTATTAGATTTGGACTGTTTAAAGAGTCTATTAAATATAAGGAACGATAAATGCGACTTTAAATCACACATATTTTCTCTTTGAGCAGCAATGTTCCCTGCATGGCTTCTGATCGCACTGTTGTCGGTGGGTACCGTGTTTTGTCGTCATTTCGAAGACCCAGCTCTTGTAACAGAAGGGACCTCTTCTGCCGTAAAGGACCCAAATGCTCTAGAAGAATCAAGACCTAATATAACCTCCAGACCATCATACATCCATTGTCAGAGTAGTGAAGAGTGTGCTTCAGATCATTGTTGCGTCTTGGGTAAGCAATGTTGTCGAATGATAATGATAATTGGTAATCGAATGTTGAAATAACATTATATGCGGAGATACTGAATCAGAATGGGTAATTTTTACTTCAGAGATCTGTATAACACTAAAAGGTGTACTCAAAATCTGAATATTGGGAGTTATATGTTGGTTACTCATGTTATATGTTGGAGTGCGTGGGAAAACATGATTTTTAGTCAGAATCTTTATTTACTTAATCATAAATTTTTACTTTCTTATTTCACTAGTAGTGAATTTCCAGAGTTCATTCAGTTTTTTGTTTATGTACGATTTTCTCAGGCGAATTTTAGTGTTACTACCAAAGTCATTTAGTGCACTGAAAGAAAGGGAAACAGGTCCGTAGGGGGAAAAACCCGTAAAGTTTTGACACTTGGTAATTGGGTATAGAATGTAGTCACCATTATTAACTCTCCTCCAATTTTTTAGGAGCCACGCACCCATGAAAGCCTCTCCTAAGGTGCACGTTCGCGGTTTTTTGCCATCTTATCGCAAAACGGTCAGGTTTTCGAGAAAGATATCTACATAAAAAATATTCCTCATTAAATTCAAAATAAAATTATATAAACCATTTTTGAGATAGGTGCATTGGTGCTCGTTGTACGAGCTCTCCAATCACTGGGGTAGTTTTCAAAATTACAATTTATTCATCATTTTTCGATAAAGAAATGATATTAAGACCTCTATGGAATTTGACTGAAGAACTCAAGCCTTAGGCGAATAGAAGGCGACCAGGTATCCTGTACATATTTCGTCTATCAATATTACTGGATTCACGGTGTTAATGTTACATCTGCACTTGGAAGTCTATTTGCTTGTCGTCGTGTTCCAGAGCTTTAAATCGAAAATTTATTTTTTAACTTGTTAATTGCACATTTACTTTGATAAATAAATATACACTCGGTATTATTCCATTTCTGAATGATATTTTGAAAATCATGACAGAGTTCTCTGCATGCCTTCTATTCGCCCTAAGACTCGAGTTCTTGGGGTCAAAATACGCATTTAGTTGCTGTTTCGTTGTGTATATCACTACATTAGTATACATTTTTTTTTGGATGGGTCTTTAGGGCTCGTCAACATCGAGGTCATTAGAGCCCAATTTATATACAGAATTCCTTAGAGGTCTTAATATTCTTTATCGAAAAATGATGAATTAATTGTAATTTTGAAATCTACCCCCTGATTGGAGAGCACATAGCACGAGAAGCAAAGCATCTGCCTCAGAAATGGTTTGTATAATTTTAATTGGGTATTTAACGAGGAACATATTGTCATATAGACATATTTCTCGAAACCCTGACCGTTTTGCGACAAAAATGTTAAAACCCGCGAACGTGCACCTTAGGGGTGACTTTTAAAACGCGTGACTCCTAAAAAATCGGGGGAGCGTTAATAATCGTGAAGAGTATAACATTCTACACCTAATTACCAAGTTTCAAAACTTTGCGAATAATTGCCTATTTTTGCTAATTTCGGTGTAATCGTTGATAAAATTGTAGAAACAGGATATAATGCCCTTCTTAATATTGCAGGAGGTTCGCGTTACAGCTTCCCATCTTGCCAGCCGTTGCAAACACTGGACAGCAGCTGTCGCCCTTCAGGGCAAACTCCCCTCAACCTCACTGTGACATATCCAGACGACGCCTTGGTGGACCTTCAAGTGTACCAGATCTTGTGTCCTTGTGTTTCTGGACTAATATGTGATAGAGAAAGCGCGTCCTGCAAGGCGCCACCGGGCAGCCGCTTAAAATATATATCTCAAGGGGGGCGCATATTAGATTAAAGTCAACAGATAACACCACATTATTCGCTTTTAAGTTCCCCATAAACTTTCTTCGAGAAAAACTCATTACTTCCTTTCATAAATTCTTACATACCTCTCTCCTCGTTCGAAAGATCGTCTTTTATAAATCGATCCGGGTGTCAGTGGTGTTTCTACAGGTCATGGGAACGGGGCGTAAGTATTTTTGTTGACTCCTACACTAAAGACCCCATACACAAATGTGGTCACATGCCTCCAAGTACATGTCTAACACTCTGATGTATTAAAATGAAATGAAATTTGAGTTTTATTTATGAAAAAGATCAATTATTGTGTAGCTTATGGTTTAAAAAATGTTTCAGGTAATAATTTACGAGTTTAAATAACATTTGGTGTTTAATTTGGAGGCTCTCTCGATGAGGCCCGGGGTGGACAGCCCCTGCCTAGATACGCTACTCCCAGGTTACAATGGGTATTCAATCACCAATACTGTTTTTATTATACGTTCATGATATTCCTTACACTTCCCTAACAACTCGAATCAATTTACACTGACAACGTTCCCATCAACGTGACATTAAATGACCCAAAAAAGGATTACGACGACAAAGAACAACAAACATAAGGACCATTGCTCAAAGATTTCTCATCAAAAGCGTCCATTGACTGTGCAAATAGCCTTAATACCCAGGACAGACCCAATTCAGTAATTAAATTTGACCCCAGACTACGTTGGACTTGTCACCCACAAATTATGTCTAGGAAAATTAGTTCCCAACATTTCTCTTGGCGAAGACGATAACTCTTTGTCTCCAGAGCGCTGCTCTGTGTGGTTGCGAGATGTGGTCAACTGCCATCCCTCCCATCAGGAGCCACTGCAGCGTGCTGAGAAACGCACCCTAGCTTCATAGGTAATTTGTAACTCCGATACAGACATTACACATCTAATAACAATTATTCACTTAAAATCTATTTATTAACAAATTATTTAATTATTATCTATCCTCCACCCTCGACTTATTCATACCCTAGGGGAAAAAACGCCCAACGCAGGATAAACTACAAAAATCGAACGACAAAAGACGTCCCTCAACTTCCTGCTCCTGATCCCCCTGATATTCCCTCTTCTCCATTCATTTCTCATTTAGAATTCGTTCTTAACATCGTTTTAGTGTTGACTCCATTATCTTAAACACTACGTATGTAGGCTACAGCACATTTTTAACATTACACTAATATTGAATTGTTGTTCTTGTGTGTAATATTGTAATTGCCGTTGCTTTATTACTGAGTACATCCAATTTTCTCTGTACTTACATATTTATTTAAATTATTAACTGATTATGTTTATCCCAATGCGTAAATATTAATGGAAATGTTTAATTGGAAATAAATGAAAAGAGAAAACTCATTTGGATTACTCTTGGTTTTATTTCAAAATAATATTATTTATTATTTAAGAAAATTTAATCCAATTTTTATGCTTAATGTTCATTAATATCCCTGAGAGTTTGTTTTATTTATTAAGGGAAATATTTAGTTTTAATATACTCCTGTTATCGCAATCTCAGATGATAAATTTAAAAAATGCAGGTTGCGAAAATGAAAACCCACTCCAATTGTTTCAAGTAACTGAAATATTGATTTACTATATTCAACACGTAATGAAGAATTTTCCCAATGCTTCTGCTTGGGGGAACTATTTATAAACCAGAAACATTTAATTCATAATCTGCTGCAACATAACTCCTAAAACTGCGTACAGAGGGCACTCGCGACGTGAACATAAAACATTAGAAGTAACCTTCGAACATGCCTCATCTCACCAATCCGGTCTCCATCGCCATCGTCCCCACCGTGCTTCACCCGAGAAACGCATTCCTGAGACATTATGGTATTCGAGGAAGATAGGGATAAGACTGTCCTCTTTCTGAGAGCTCAGTGCCAACATCCCTTCTCCTATCGTAGCATTATGGTGTGTCACCGAAGTGATTAGCAAGTTTCAGGAAAAATTATAATGTAGAAAACTCATTAAGTGTACTCGTATATCATTGACAAAAACACGGGTTAATGAATTGCAAGGTTATGTGAATAATGTGTATTTCTTTTAGAAGCTCTTAAAGGCGTATTTTGCTTCATAAATAATCTCGTGCATCATTGACTTTGTTTAAAGGATTATGGTCCTCTTTCTTCGATAATAGTTCGATGTTTTTTTATGAGGAATTGTAAGTATTAATTTAATAAGGTTTGTGCATTGCAGATCTTTTCTCAAGGGACAATATTTCGATAGATTGCGTGTTGAATTGAATATTGCATGTTCTTCGTTAATACGTTTGCTCCAAGGTATTCCAGCATTAATGAGTTTGGTGAGTATTGTCAATATAATTTTGGTCGATCGCATTGAAAGATTAATTGATTATTGTGTGTATAGTTCATGTTTTTGGGATTATTTTGATACATTGGAATTTTGTGTTTACGTGTACATAGTAAAATGGTTTATTCGAAGTATATAGAAGCATTAATTGACGTTTTCTGAATATAAAATATTTCGAAGGAATAATTGAATGTGTGGTTATATTGAACATTTTTGTGGGTTGATGAGAATTCACAAGGGTGAGGCTCTAAATGGAACAAGCTGTCCGTCAATTAAATGCTGAGGAATTCTAGTTCTGCGTTTTGTCTTTTCGCACTAACTACGAAAAAATAATTTTTAGTGTTCTGGTATTATTTAAGGGCACCTAAAGCAATGCAAAAGTAAGTTTTGTCCTAACGTGTTACAGCATAAATATTGAAGTAATGTCTGGTATTCAAATAAAGTAAATGGTTGTCTTTATCAAGGCCATACATATCAGAGAAAAATTAAGATGATAGAACTTTTTTTTGTTTGTTTTCTTTTTTGTGGGGCTTTACGGCTCGTCAAACTTTGTTTCGTGGCAGAATAGCATATTATATGGTACATCGACCAAAGAACGACATGCATATAGTTTCATACAAAATGTGACCTTTGTAAAAAGAAATAATAAATCGTTTAGACCGAATCCAGCAATGATAGTTTGTCACACTACATAGTCAGTTTGAAATATATTCAAAAAGAGTTGGTAAACGTCAAGAAGCAGACTGCAGTTGTAGATATGGTAAAGATAGTAGAGAGAATGCATTATGGGACTGTGGGGAAGAGCGTGGAAAATTTATGTGAGAAAAAGAATGTATAAAGTTTGGACTGACAAGAAAAAGCATGCATTAACCTTTCAGCAGTATAATATTTTTGGGTGTTCTGAAGAACATCCGTCTGTCTGGTGGAGAGTGGCTTATCTGAAAATTGCGATGATTTGGCAGATGTAACGAACGACAACTTGAAGATTGTTGGTCTGAAGCTCAGAAGAGCGGAGGAGACTCACGTCGTAATAAACAGGTTTCTATCAAATAAAATTCAGACTATATCCATCTCAGAGACGTATGATCCGTCTGAAGAAGGGTTAATAGGGAAAATGCCTCAATGCTCGACACTTCAAATTTTAAAAGCAAATGATAAGGTTTCAAGGACTCTCAAATGATAAACAGTAGTTATGAACGTAACAACCGGAATGAAGCATATAAGGTATCACAATCAGCAGACTTTTGATTTGGCAGATTTACTCAAATAAACCGAGTTCGCATTAAGGAGAGGGAAGACCAACTTTCAATTGGCAAAAGTTGTTTTCATCTTGAAAATCCCAATGTATTTTTCAATTTGAGCATTTTTTTTTATATTTTCAGAGATCGACGTCCATTTCAACTATTGATACATTTTAATTTTACCTTTCGAGGAATATAAACATTGAATATTAGATGAAAGAAATTAAAACTTTATTAGTGATAGTTTATTCTAGGCTAGGAGCTAAGAATAGGATGTCGACCAGCGGCTCCGTCTATGTCGGTTACTTAACTTCCTCCTTCTCCCTCTCTATACCGAAGATGAGAAAGTCGAAATATACTTCAATCGGATTGTGAAAAGATGACGAAAACTTCAAAAGTGAAAAGAGGAATGATTGTTATAGCAACTGGAGAAAAGCTATAACAATGTCCTCTTCCAGGAAAAGTGACATCTCGATCCAAAGAAACATTACCTTAATATTCCCACCCTTAATACTCTCCAAAATGAAAGAGAAGCATGTCGACACTTTCATATTCGTTTTCATATTGATTCCTTCACAAGATACAATAAGTACTAGACATCGTTGAACATATTATGTAGAAACTCCAAAGAAATATTTTTCAGTGTAGCGAAGAATGTTTCTGTTTGCATTCCTGATAAATCGACAATATGAAAGGAAATGGAAAATGCCGGTCTCGCATGAAAGTTTGTAAACGTTGTTTTATCATGCGTCTTGTGGCAATACATAAAGAACTCACGGCAATAAATTACTAGCGTGATAAACTTACATTAATGAAGAAACTCATTATATATACTTACATTGATTAATAATTTATGTATACTTACATCATTAATAAACTTACATTAATTAATGAAAAAACTCGTTCTTTTGCACTTTTTGTAGTACACTTATTCCAAATTTCATATGATTACAATTAGTAAATACTTTTCCAATTATAAATTGTAAAAGCAAATTTTAATATGTTATGTTAGCACAAGTTATGTTGAAAGCTTAATCGTAATAATTTAAAAAACTCAGATAAAATGAGAAAAAATTGTTTGGAAAATTCACTGAAATTTGTTGCAGAAAATACTGGTCAAACCGATTTAAAAAGTATTTCCTAACCTTCATTACATGTTTAAGCACTGCTTTGTTTCGGGTATTTTATCGAAAAGTCCAGGAAATTCAAATGCTTGTATTAGCAACCGTTGCTACTGAACTGAGTCAAATAAAATTGTGAATCATTTTCTTCTTGCCAATCCCTTCGCACGATTATTTATAATTCTGTTTTCGAATTGAAGTCTGCAGATAGATTCACAAGTGAGGAAAGGCGAAACTGCATTGACACAAATAGCCGCAAGAAGATTACCCCATGTGAAAAGAACATGAATGTTTTTTTTAATAACACGTGATAAGAGATGTGCGGTGGAGTGTAATTTTTATCTGTTTTATTTGTTATTATAGAATATTTAGGTTTAAATTGCACAAAGAGAGAAAATTAAGATAACTAAAACGTCCGAGCACTCGACATTCGAGTGCAATTTTTTACGACTTTAAATTTTAAATTTAGTATTTATCATCAATAAACATAAGTTTTCAATTTAATATTTAATTCACTCATTTAACACATAATACGAAAATTTGCCTTGAAATCAACTTTTAATAGCTCTTCTTTATTTTCGAATTATATATTTTACTGCTCACATATTTTCCAATTTATTTGAATTATATTCAATTGATTTGCGTCACCCTACTAAGCTCGTTGGGCTTTCGTCCCATTCAGGATCCAAGTATGAATATTTCCTTACATCGACAACTGTGTATCATTATCTATATAAATGTAAATGTTCGTTTGTTCAAAATCTTAAATCTTCGAAAGTTCTTCACCGAATGCTTTGAAGTTGTGACACAACGTTGTATGCGAATATGCACGTGTTTTTATATACCTCTTATGTAGATGTCACACGTGACAGGTAGAAACATGTTTTAATTGACAATATATTGTAATAAATAAATCATTCTTTCAACCTTTTTCGTAATTTTGTAGTAATTTGAAAAGAATAATTATTCGCGGGACAACGTCGCATGGAAATACTGCGCATCAGAGAAGGGTAATTGTTCAATAGTGCATGTTGCGACCGGCTTGAAAAGAGAAAGCGGGTGTCTGGTTTACTTCAAGTCTAACAAAGGGGGGGGGGAGCGACTGCTTATAAGCTGTTCACACCGTCTGGCTTGTGTTCGATTTAGAAAGCTGGTAGCAGTACAAAAGAGGGAGTGTTTTTCTAGAACTGAGGGGATTCCTTAGGAATGAGAGGGGATAGCATTCTGGTCAGCTGAGTGATCCTTTGTGCAAAACTGGTGACCTCAATTTTTGAGAGTAAACAGACACTGCTATCGAACAAGGGCATCACGAGACGAGACATCACGTGACTAAAATATGATCAGAGACAGGTTAATTTAAGTAAAATGTCAAAGCACCACAACCAATAAGAATAAATCACTTGAAATAGACTCGTAGTTATTATTGGCCAAAAACATCTGACGTATGGCGTAGGCGGAGTCAAACAGATCTTCCAAAGTAGGAGAAGAGGGAAAGAAGTTATTTAAGCATAGGCAGTCGTACTGAGAAGATATATTGAGAATATTATTTCGATAGATTGTGAGAGATTATAGATTGTTGATAGAGGCGGAAGCTATCTTAGGTCTAATTTTATGATCTAATTCTGAGAGGTATTCGTCGAGTTTAATCAAAGTCGAGACTCGACTTCTACAAGTTTCGATATCCGGACGTCGTAAGCAATACGATTCAATGTTAATCGTCATCAGTCACTTCATTAATGACTAATCGCAGTACGCGTCCATTAACGACAATCAGTGATATTTAAATTCGCCACGGAACGCGACCGAGGACACTCTTATCGAAATCGATTGAGTTCTCGAACGTCAGAGACATTATCGATACATGTGAACGTGCAGCTTTGCATAACTGGTGTCTCCGAGGTCCTACGGGATTCGCTGATTGGAGGGCAGCTGATCGACACCTGGTGGTAATCATCACATCAATGAGGTGACTTCACAAGGTGCCACGCCTCTGCACCTTTTTTATCCAATGACGTCTGGCATCGGTTCGCTACTACAGAGGTATTAACTTTTGGGCGATCCAATGACGGCCTTCCACTACAAGTGCATTGTATGATTTGCTTAATTGCTTGTGCCTAGTGTATGTAACATGTATTTGCAATAGACTATTGGTTAATGGCACAAGCACCCTCATTATGGTAGCAGCAGTGCATTTATCAGATTGAATGAACGTTACGGTTCTTTAACAATTATGGTGTTTAATGAGCCTTCAGTTTGTATAACGTCCTTGAACGCACAAGTTCCATTCATATTTGTCAAAGAATAACCAATTTGTACAGCCAGTGTTAATTTAAGATTTATTATGTGTTGTAGAGAAGTTGCTTGTTTTGTTATTGTTCTGGGGGAAATGCTAAAAGGGAATTATTTAGAGATATGATAATCATATTCTTGTTTTATTGAAATTATATCAACATTTTATGAATAATATGTTTCTTTCGAGAACGATTTGTGTGTTATTCACGCCAATGAAAAGGCCGAATTCATTTCCCTATTTCAATAAAATCATTATGATAGCTAGGCATCAGTCTTCGCCCCGCCGAGAAGGCCAGGTAAGTAGGTGTTATTTGCTGACCTGAAAGTATTGTACGACATAGGTTGGCAATGGTAGGATTAAGTATTTTAATCTAAATTTGGTACCCCTGAGCTAGTCACGGTTATCCAGATTTAATTATGTTACGATTGACGCTCCATCTTGCGGCCATTTTGCCTTCATCAAATAAATTATATTACATTATATAAGAGAAATATCAGAAACTGACTAATCACGAAATACCAGAAACTGCAAAACCTACAAGCTTAAAATTTGGCAGATATGTTCCTTTTAGGGATTAGACATCCGCTAAAAATGGATTTTACGAAAATCCATCCCTAACGGGAAGAAATTGAGGTTCCGATATTCGATTCGAAACCGTACCGGTGACGCTGAGATGGCTAAGAGCATCCCTGGTAATTTGTAAGTTCACAATAAGTCCACATTGCAGATAATATACCCCTAGCATCCCTCAGGTTGGCGTGGGAACGAAGGACCGATAAATATAATAAAAAGACGACCGATATTTGTATTGAATAAATGATTTTTGGAACCGCTGAGACGAAGAAACCCTCTCATTGCCAGATACGTACACGATCACCAGCTGTAAGGAATAAACACCCTTTGTTTTGGGGATGAGGAGAGAAATGTAAAAATTATCGAAAGTGATCAATATTTGTGTTGAGATCGTAATTTTTCGTGGCCGCTGAAATTACTAGGGACATTGTCGAAGACGTCAAAGTTCACAATCAGTCCGTATAAACTCTAGCAGCCCTATGGAAGGGTATGCCATAAAAATATCGAACATGACATACCAGTGAAGAGTCCATATTTTTCCCCGTCACTGAGGTGATAGTGACATCTCGATATCGTGCAAGTCTGAACTCAGCCCTCATGACACAAACACCACTAGAGCCCCTTGGGTGGGAGGTGGGGGTGGAAATGGGTTTATGGATAAAAAGAATTGCAAACTAATTTTGAAATATACAAATGTGACCATTGCATCGGATCCATAACATTAGGGTTGACGAGATGTTTCAATAGTCAATGCCGTTAAGTTTAAGTTGAGATCACTTAGTGGCACGGTATTCTTAGAGCTGGTGTAGGAAGGGCGAGATGTACAAATAAGATAAAAAGGCCGATATTAGGGTCAAGTCCATTGTTGTTTTGTTTTCTGAGTGTGTTTTTCCAATGACGTTATGTTTCAACATATGTTCATTATGCACGACACTTCCAAAGGTTCTTCTTCCATCCGTTTCTACAACAACAGACTGAGAGCAACCAAACCTTTTGGATATCGCTCCAAACAAATTTTGGAAACCTTAAATATACGCACACTTAATGTCTTACATCAAGGTTTTAGTAAGTCTCCCCCTTGGGCTTTGCACAAGCCGAAGATTATTTTCGATCTTTTGCATCATGACAAGAAGAACACTCCAGCTCCGATGTTGAGGATATACTTTCAGCTAATCCTC
>NNCF01135611.1:0-10947 GCA_002313205.1 Laupala kohalensis | reverse complement strand
CAACACAAATTTTATCAATATTATCTTTTAAGTAAAACAGATAATCAACAATTAACAACATTAAATAATAAAATTTATTGATTGTTTGAAGTGTCAAAGTATGCCTTTATCTATTGAGAGTTCTCGTCCAATAGGGGGGAGGGGCTATAGCCTCCTTAGATCAGCCATTGACATGTAGACAGAAAGACTATATTAGGTTTTATTTGTTTCAGGTATTGAATTTGTCGCAGTTGTGTTACTCCTCAGTCAACGCTAGCGAAGGTTTGTTCACTAAAATTGGTCCACTGACCATCCAGCGCATTTTTTACTTTGGTAATGAAATACTTGTGTGGCTCAGTGGTTTAGAGCAATGAGTAGCTGACTGGATGACCGGGATTCAATCCCCGATGGGGCGGGACTTTTTCGTCACACATCCAAAGTGACTCCCAGGCCTACTCTGCCTTCTGTAAGATGAGTATCGGATCTATCCTGGGGTCAAACCGGTCGGAGTGAGATGCTGGTCACATCTACTTCTCCTTGTAGCGGAGCTCTACCCTCCGCTAACCCGTGGGCCACCTTTGGTTTTGCTTTGACATCGTCCATAAGAGGAATAATAAGTGTACCTCGCTTTATGTTTGTAGTACTTTCGGATATCTTTAAACTTAAATCCATCGCCAACATCGGCCATCAATTCAATGCACTTGCTCAAAGTCGTTTCTTGTCCTCCACGTGCTCAAACTCAGTTTATAACTCCTTTGTCTTGACAATAAATCTTTTTATTTATTTATTTATTTGAAAGAGGAAAATCCAACAAGATCCAGAGCACAAGCTACATCAAACCATAAGTTAGAATCTATGCAACAAACTGAAGAAACTGATATCGGTAAACCTCCAGTGAAACTCACATGAACTATTACAGGTTCGACCGGTGTAATTGCCTCATGCGTGATATAACTATAATTTTTGAAGATTTATTTGCAGAACTTTTGTCAATAAATTAGGAATTCACAGAAATAGTTGTTTCCGCCAACTTCATTCAATTTGTGTAATCTTCATTGACTTAAATTTCCCCCAAACAGAAATGTCTCAATAGCGGCCTAATTTAATGGTCCCGTGAATGTCCATTATAAAGAAGTTGTACTGTACTCCTACTCGCACAATCCAAAGCGCTACTAGTGGAAAATATGAGAAGTTATTATCAATGTTAAGGTTGCCTCCCGTTTTTNACTCCTACTCGCACAATCAAAAGCGCTATTAGTGGAAAATATGAGAAGTTATTATCAATATTAAGGTTCCATCCCGTTTCCCCTGCCTATCATTCCACCACAACATTCACTCACGATCATTCACCCCCATTTCATTCATAATGACCGCTTCAGGGGAGGTGCGGAAGGAAGGGCATCCGGCACCCTAGTATTGCCCAACCAAAACCAATTGAAGCATCATATATCCATACCCATTCGCCGACACCACATGAAGTGGGAAAAGGCTGAGTTAAACAAACAAACACATTATGAATGTTAAGGAACCCACTTGCGCACGATATGGTGCTCACACCCAAGTGTATTTACTGAAAGATACGAAATTGGAGTCATATTTGTTCATTAAATAAATAATTCGTGATAAAGGGCTCTTCAAACTGCGTACTCCCATGGAGGACAATCAGCACTCCGGAAGCATGAAAAAAACACTGAAATGGAGGTAGGGCAACATGAGTGTAACCCTATGGAATCCCAGACACAGACCACTTTTTGTGGGTGCGTAATTTTTTATCATAAGCAATACTGTGGCAAATTAGTTTTGGAGGTGTTTTTTCGTCCAATGGCCGAATTCGGATTTTGGGCGTAACATATAGACTGAAAACCACTGTCAAAAAAATTGTACTCTCATATCAAAGGAAAATAGCATTTTTTCCTTCTTCACAAATCGAAATGGTGTTTTCTTGAAAACATGTCACGTAATCCTGCCGGGTTATACAATGGTCCACAGGTTAGTAGACAATTATCGCGACTAAAGATAATTATGGCGCAAAGCAAACAGACAATTGTAGCAAGAAACTCCATTGTTTCAAAAATGAAAAAAATCCCAAGAATGGAATAAAGATATATGTGATGACTAATTGATAGGTTTTTCTAAAGAATTATGTATTAATTTAAGTTTATAGCCTTTTTCACGTTCATTTTTTTAATTACTGTTAATCCGTTATCTATCTATATATGTGTGTGTGTGTATTTATATTTTTATATTTGTTTTATCCTGATAAAAGATTAGTCTCAGAAAGATCCCGGGCAGCGCCGGGTAATCACCTAATACATAATATAATTATTAGAAAATGTCACAGCAGTGATTAATGTATAACAATGCAAGTCGTATCTATGCTAGAAAAATTCAAAGAAAATTTTAATTATCATAGTTAATTTTTTAACTATGATTAGTTATCATTATGTGGTCCGGGGAGATCGCCCTGAAATGTCGACAGACCTTGTGTTAACAGACGGAGTGACAGTTCTTATCAGTATACTCAAAGTCATGTTATTTTGCAATATAGCTGCCTAACACGATTTGCCAACTTCTAGGAATTTAAGTGATGTAAGAATAAATATTAATAGAAGTCACAAAAGCGACTATTTGCTGTTAAGAAATAAAATTTGATAACACCACAAACAAAGACGCAAGGTAATATTCGTTCCACACGCTCGATGCAGAGAGAACAGAATAGTGCCACAAGAGGAAGTGGATTGAATTGATGGCCGATATTGGCGATAGATTTCAAGTGTTCAGAAATTCATATGTCCTGCCAACATAACGCGAGGTGCAAATATCATTACTCTTATGGACGACGGCGAAGTGAAAGCGTTGGCTACATTGAGTTCAGGTTCTATACCAACGTTATTGTCAATAGAGCTGTTACAAACTGTCTAGACCACGTTGAGGACAGTAAAGTAATTTACTGCTGCTAATATACAATTAACTGATAAACACACAGCGTTTCCGATTACGTTTTTCCTTTCTTAAGTTAAATTTTCTCGAAGCAGAGAAACGTGACTTGGAGTTATAGGATACGCAACTGGCCCGATATCGACTGATTTGATCGCTGCCGGATTGTGGCTGTCTGATGCACAAAACACTCCCTATTTTGTTAACCTCAATTCGAGTTCTGCTTATTCTCTGACTATCAAATTAGGGGGTTTATCTTTAAATAATAAAATTCGTATGCTCTTGACCTCTTGTTTCTTGGGATTTGGTCACAAATTAAAAACATTCAATTTATCTTCAAACTTTCAACATTTTGATGTATATAATATCATTTTAACATGTTGATGTGTATTATCACCATAAGTAATTTAAAACAGATTCAAAATTTCTTAAGATAACAGTGCACATCAATACATCAAATCCCTGATTATGATATTATTTATACATATCAAAAGGTGGGAAATTTCGAAGAAAATTTGAACTTTTTAGATATATGACCTAATCCCAATAAATGGTAGTTGAACTTAAATGTTAAATTCATCACAGCCGTTGGACCCTCTAAGTAAATTGATGGGACTGTGATGCTTGATTCTGCATATAAAACTACTCTGTAATAGATGTTGGTTACTTGAGAATGTGTTGGAGAGAAAGAAAGTATTTTATGTTCTTGACCTTACAAAAACTTATTTCTTTCTTCATCAGGGATGTATAAATTCATAAAGCAATACACTCTCACCCATCACACATACTAACTTCATCCACCCACATACCCACTGAACCTTCCCACGTCATCATGATGAAGAAAATAATAATTTTTTGAAATGTCGAGAGAATAAAATCCATTCTTAAATAGACCGTATCTATTAGAGAATAGAATATAGAACTTACTTTATTGTCCTCCAATGAACACGTGGAGTGTATAACTGCTTTATAAACAAAAATAAGTTATTATTGTTTTGCGCATTACACACATACTTCCATGAGAAATAATTAAAAAATGTCTAATGTCCATTTCATGGACGATAATTTTAAAAAATCCATTAGATTTATTTTCTTCCTGTAGCCTATAACCGATTGTGGACCTTTTTCAATGGATTTCTCATGCACCATTTATCAAACACTCTAATTCTCCAACTCTACCACGGAATTGGTTTTGATAAAAAATTATGCACACATAAAAATGTGGTCTGCTTCTGGAATACCCTTATTCGACTATTCCACCACTTTAGTTTTTTCTAGCAATTATTGTTATTTACTAAAACTTGTGGATGGTTGAACTCTGTAGATGCTGGATACATATTCACCACGACAAAAGAGAAAATAAAGGAAAATTAAACTTAAGTAGAGGTAATGTCAGACACCTGTAGCGAAGGATTGGTTTAGTCTTTGTAACATTTAATTGCATATTATTATACTTCCAAAAGCAGCACATTCAAAGCATTTACTTCCCATAATGTATCATAAAATTGTTCTTTTCTCTCTTTCTTTTGCAGCTACTGAATTTGAAACAAAAGGCAGATTTATATCGCAAGCTGTTCCATTTTTGGTTTTTTTTGCTTCGAATCTAGTGCTCCTCTGGGCGACCCACAAAGTAAGAACTCAATCATTTTATGAGTCCAAGTCCAAATCATTATACACTTTTTCAGGTATTTAGTGGCAACCGAGAGATTCACTTTCAACCCCAACCCAGTATTTATTTTATCACAGGCTGAGTAGGCATGTGGACCCCAACTCATCCACATAAATAGGGAGGCTAGATGCAATAATTTTCCGAGGATTTCTACTCGGATTTGCACATTTTTGTACTGAGTGTTATGACCTCTCAGTTTAGAGTGAATTGGTAGATCCTTGAATGAACATCATATATTGCTCAGAAATGATACGTACCAAAAAGAAAACAAATTATATCTCAGGAACTTTTTTTGGAGCTAATGTTTTGACTCGAAATTATATTGCCATGAATTTATATGACAGAACAGCTATAAAGCAATTATTAAAAATTTGAATTTGTATCTTCTTTTAAATGACAAAAATATTGTTTTGAGGATATTAGAGAAGTAAATAATGTTAATAGTATTAGAGATGGTACCTATCGGTTCCTCATGAAATTGGTCCCACTTGTCAGGATGATGAGTAACTTCAGATATGTAATACCAATACTTTCTTTCACACATGTCACTTTAAAAAAATCCTTTCAAACCTCATCATCCTAGGACAAGATTCCTCTTTGACACCTATGAAACATAATCATTTCAATACTTTTTATACTTTCCACTCACCCTAATCATTCCTATTTTACTTTACAAAAATCCTTTCCTCTCCAATGACATATATGAAATCTTAAATATTTTACCCAACAGTGAAAATGAATTTTTAAATGTGGATCAAACAATTCAAAGAACACACTATAAACAACTAATTGAAAGAAACAGAACAAATATAAAAATTGCAATGATTACTTTTCTAGAGACATAATTTTAGTAAAATTTTTTTAATGTAATGTTGTGGAAGAACTCTTCCTATATTATTCGAACTTACAAAATACAAAACAGAATAATTTGGATTCTCAACCAAGATATTTAAATGTCAGAGTTTACCATTAATTATATAATCATTAATGTACTGTCCATTCTATTATCCATTCATAATTAAACAGATTTTTCTGTTGCGTGGTAAACACATAGTGTTTAATAGGAGGAAAAAATGATTAAGAGTATTGAGATATTTTTTTAAACATCAAATAATACTTTTTGAAGAAAATGCAATGTTCATTTAAAAGTATGTTTAGTACATTAAAAATACAGTATTATCAAGTATTAATCTTATTATAAGCTTCATTGAAATAAATTTCTTCATTTTTATCATATTGTTCCTCGACTTCTTTTCCAGGAAAGGGCAAAGTGGATTTTACCATGGTTGTTTGTTTACGCATGCAGTCTTATTAATGGCATAAACAGTTTGATAAGTGCAAGCGTGATCTTCATATTCACAAACATGATCGAAGTTTTCATTTCGATTTGTGTGAACATTGTTTGTGAGGGTAAGTTAAGTTAAGCAATATTCTCTAATCTTATATTTCATCCTCTCCAATTATTGAGTATGAATTTTATTTATCTTATATAATACAAACGTTATAGACTTATAACTATAGTATTCCTGCAGAGATGTATAAAAACATCTGAGCACAGGCAGGTAATTATTAACAAAAACATAGAGAAAGACTAAAGTATTTTTCTTTTTTGTGTGTTATGAGCTTCGACATCGAGGTCATTAGAGCCCTAAAAACTTGTACAGGTAGGGAAAATCCAGTAACGCACTAGGGAGACCCAATGTGACTCTCCCCGCATGTAGGACTCATCGAATGACTCAACCATACCCACTGAAAACCCTCCTGAATTACAACTCGAAACTCAAATATCAACAAATCTCATTAAAAAAAAGAGAGATGAAGAAAGAGGAAAATAAAAGATACCCTAGCGTCGGGATCGAAAAGAACAAGAGCTGACCAGGGAAGGCCAGGAAAGAGAAAGGAAGGAACCTTTACAAGCAAGTGGAAGTAATGCCAGACTCAGCTTGGGGCCGCGTGTTCGCCAAACACGTACTTACTAGATGTAAGTCCCCTGGGGGAAAAAATAAAGTAGATCAACACAAAATAATAAGAGGAAAATTAAAAACTTACAACAAATTAGATGTTTTTCATATAACTAAAACAAATTATTGAGGTATAATGTAAAGGGTTAATGTACATTGTAACATCAAATACCAAAAAATAGACAAATTTATCATAGTCAAAACCTGGAGGTAATTTTGAGGTATGAAGTTTTTTACATACTATTAAATTACAAAGAAAACATTGACTTGATATATTAATCTTGTAAAAAAAAATTCTGTAATTATCATGGGCACCCGCAGGGTAGGAGGGGGCACCGGTGACACTTCCCCTGGAAATTGGAATCTGTACAAAACTTATCCAGAAATTATGTACCAAAGAAGGTTTATCAAAAGTAAACATTATTTAAATAAATAATATTTACATTTGTACTATTTGCCTCATTAAATTTTAATTCACATGTGTCACTTAGAAAAAATTGTAGTATTAGTTATTCTGGAATGACTGGAACTAAGTAAACTAATATTGCCGCGCTTAATAAAGATGAGCGTCTAGTGTTTTAATATGAACAATAAACATTTACGTTGTCGGTAAACGCTAACATAACCAGATACTTTAGAACCCATTTGTGTAAACTTTTCTAAATTTTTCTTTCTTTTCAGCTTCAAAGTCATGATGTCTTGCCTCAACCTGAAAAAATTTCTCAGGGTGCCCTTGGGTATTATTAAATTGGTAAAGGAACTTACAGTCATGGAAATGAGAAAAAGTGTGGAGGGTTTGTGTATTTAATTTACTTTTTAATTTCATGTCTTATGGCAAGGTTCGGGCCATTTGGCCCGCTCTTCCACCTAACCGTGGCTTGGGTGAGGGAACTGGGAAAGAGAGAGATTAAAATGTCAGGGAACTAATAGTACCGAACTGACATTTATCCGGAGTGGACGAGAGAAATACCTCACATCCGGAGTGGGTGAAAACCTCACTTAGTCTGACCGAGCAGGATTTGAATCCACCACTCAGTGGTATCAAGGTAACGTCTTCACTAAAACTAGACCACCGCTGTCGGCTGTTAGGTAGGAAGAAAGTTAACTTTGTCCCTTCAAATTCAGAGGTCTTAGACTTCACAATAACTTTTAGAAGTTGGCGTCCCTTGTTAATAATAATACTTAACAAATCTCAATTCCCTGTCTTTCTCTTATATCCACAGCTATCGTGGCATATTGTCTCATCGTTGTCTACAGTTACTACCTGTCCATGATTGGGACACGCTCACCAGTTCCAGTGCAAGAACCATGTGAAGTTCCAGTGCAAAAATGTGAAGGAACTGTTCCCGAGACTGTTGTTTGACACTTTAATAAAGACATCGAAGTACTCAAAGAACTTTCAGTGAAGACTAGAACATACATTCCAGAGTTATGTCACACTCCACAAAAGTAATATTTTGTTTGGAAGACATTTTGGTAGCTCTTATTTACTTGGTCACAACTGACCATCCTCAACTAGGAGTGCAAGTACTGAAAAGTTCTAATATGTAAAAGAATAAAGAGTATGTGGCTGATGTAACTTTTAACTGTTATATTTTACTTCGAAGAAGACTTAAAGATCAAAAGAACAATAACCATTCGTTTATCATAAACACTGAAGAAAACTATAACTGTGTCATGTATTATGCTAAGTGATAAGTTTAGTTGGAAGACTTACCCAATAAATTAATGCACTTACCTAGATGTGTTTTGGAAAATCTTTCCTTCATATTCAGCAATGCCCAACAGGCCATGTCTTTTTTGTTACAAGATATAAATTTAACAATCATATCATTTCCCCCAAGCAATTTTACTGTGGGGGTAAAATTTTTANACTGTGGGGGTAAATTTTTTAAACTAAACAGGAAGCAAGGATAAACTTCTTTCAATGATACTATTTCTATTCCTACAATTAAAATGCATTACGAACTCCACCCAAAAATTTAAGAGGTAACCAACATCTTCAATAATAATCATTTTCTTTATAAACTACTGAACTTACCAACACATATTTTGTAGGATAATAAGCCTTTATTATTTATTAAGACAAACATTGTGACTAAGNTAATAATCCTTTATTATTTATTAAGACCAACATTGTGACTAAGACCATATCATTACCTTCCACAAGAGACATTCAGTGAACTATACTTGGATAGGTGAGAATCTTCAGCCAATTATTCACCTCTATACATTACTTACTAATACTAATATTTATTACCCACCTCTCGGGTATAGCTATGTTATTNTCGATTTGAAATCTTCGTCAGGTGGTACAAATTATACCAAATTATGACAAGGAAACATAACAACAGAACATGATATTAAACTTAAATATAAACACGAATTATATTTACAAAAAAGCAGAAACTACAATAACATGTTATAATATTGTATTTTATATACTGGATAGTTTTTCAGTGCCTGTGCGTAAATTCAAACTCGTATGTACTTTACAAACATGGAAAAGCTATCCGATATATACAATACAATATTATAACTTTTTTCTGTAGTTTCTGCTTTTTTTATATAACATATGTAAACATATTTTGTTATGTTTCTTGTAATAATTTGTTATCATTTGAATCACCTAATGGATAGTTTAAGTTGAAATGTTGTCAGTTCTTATCACAAAATATTTATTGTTTGTCCATAAAAGATTGCAAGTCTGTAATTATTTATTTAATAAGATTATCTTATGGACATTATTGGTAGTAAAACCAACTTAATGTGGGAATTCTGGACTTCAAATAAATCTGAAAATGATTGAAAGATAGAAGTCTTCCTGAAACACACCTTGTCATAACTCTAAAAAGTTCACTAAAATCGTTCTTTTTAAAACTGAACAAAATTTATATTATTTTTTCATACATTTCTTTTTTTAAGACACGAGAAAGAAAAAAATCTTGCAAAACAACAGAATTACTCATCAAAAACAAGAAAAAAAAAGAAGAGCGTAAAGGATGTAAAGAAGTGACTTGATTTTGAATTTGAAATTGGTCTTGAACTAAAATATCCAATATGATCTGGAAGTGTTATATTAAAGAAAAAATGTATGAAAATTAGGAATGAAAGTGGCTCAGGTTCAGGTCAAACTGTACGAAGTAATATGATTTTTCATTATGAAGGACATGACACTTCAGATTTTGTCCATTAAAACCTTTAGGTGAAAACAATGTAATAGGTGCAAGGAATGAAGGGCAGATTCAGGTAAGGGTTAATTAAAGTTATGACCCCCTCGAAATTTTTATTTTGTTTTACCAAAATGTTATAAAAAACTTATTAATTAATAAATGACAAAAACTTAAATGTGTTAAATATTTGCTTTTAACATTTTGCTATCATTTAATTTAGTAAATGATGTTTAAATAAAATTGTGTAATAATTCAAGTTACTGTATATTCTGTTCCCATGACACAACCCAAAGAAAATCCTGTATCACATCTGTAACATACATCCTGTGAACAATTATCAGCTAGAATTCAAAAGTTTTAGTCATGTAGTTGGGGTTTTCTCCAGTTTTCCTTCAGATAGAGTCGGATTTCTTATACAGATACCCTAGGCCCTTTCCTAGGGACGTCGTCTATTGAAATAATAAATCTTGAATTTAGTGTAATTTAATAGTTACAATTTATAAACAATAATTTCCGAATAATCTATACTTTGATAATAATATGTTCTTCTGAAATATCTTTTTTTGGTTTTATTAAATATTAATTTGTTGGTATTATGTTAATATTATAACACGTACCGAACTATTTTTATTGTTAGGAGTAAAGTGCTGAAATGCTAAATCCACCTCTCCCTTAGGGCCCTTGATTGGAAATGAAGGGAAGTCCCTTGTTTGCTTCTGGAGAGTAAAATTAGTTTATTTTCCTCCACATGGTCACACGCAGTTTGTAACTACTTTATTAACAATCAATTTATTATTATTAAATTTATTTACATAAAAAACTGACATTTTATTACATGTAACTTTTTTTTTGTTATAATGCATGTTTCAAGTTACTAATTGTTTTACAAGATCAGAGAAAATAAAACAATTTAGCAATAAAAATGTTGTCAGTTTTGAAAAAGTTCCTTAAATAATAACAATCTGAAATCTCCATGATGTTATTCCCAAAGAATTAATTCTTATTTTCTAAATAAATTCTTTCTTGTGAATACTTGAAATCACAATTATTGAAAGTAATAGAGTAAAATCAATTCCTTGAATAATATTATAAAAAGTAAAAGTTGGAACATACTGCAGAGTCAGTACAAAAAAAAATTGTCACTCACTTTGGTCAGTCAGAGAGGTGCATTGAATATTGATAAAGCATTACTAGTAGTATATCTCAGTGGAAGATTATACAACTAAGG
>NNCF01135610.1:10433-27282 GCA_002313205.1 Laupala kohalensis | reverse complement strand
AAACGTTTAGAGTGGCCAGGAACTCGCACTCATCTAAATTTACCCAATTATGCGACCTCCATGTGGGGTGGAAATTTAACAGTATTGGCGAAACATAGTCACATGACTTTCAAAATTATAATCACGTGAGTGTGATTCTGAGAAATAGAGTGGGGAAGTAGGTGATAAAAGAGGACGCGGAGATAGTCAAATAGCAGATTTGCTTTCTCAAGTATTATTCTCAATATCATTTGCAATAGCTCTTGAGCTTTCACAAACTCATTCGTATTATCTCATTAACGCATTGTCGATCACTTCAGGCTTGTTCAGACATTACTTTCAATTTGTCTTTTGAGAATCATTCGAGTCAATCGAGACAGCAGTCAGTCGTTTGAAGCATCATGCGATGATCATGTTTGCAGTTTTCTTGCGTTCAATTAGTCGTTCGGAGCATCATGTTCTAATTAGTGTTCACGAAGTTTAACTTAGGGATTCAACCGAGAACTATTCGAATTTTTACTGTTTTGTTTCACAACAAGTGGCGGTAGTAACTACATTTATCGCGTTGCGTGAAAGTGAATGGAACGAGGGTGGTGAACGCTGTGATTTTGAGGACGAGGAAATCACGACTGATTATTGTGCTTCCTGGAACTGCTGGGATGGTCCACTGAATGGAGGGCTGACTGTCACGATGAACGAAGAAACGGGGAAGATAAGGCTCTAAGGACGTATATTTCCGCTCCCACTATTTGAACTGATATGGTCATCAATACTAAGNATCAATGCTACAGTAACCTGAAAACACTGGTTGCATCCAGTCTGAGCTTTACTAGCTGCGGGAAGAAAATCGTTTGCTACGAACTAAGATGATTGAGGTCACGCTCAGAACTTTTGGTATTGTGTAAAGATTGAGGGCATAAAGAAGATTTGCGAATATGACAGAATTGATTAAATTCATTGATAATTGTAAAGATTATTACTAACTGGTAGTAATTAATACCAAGCTTTTGTTTTTTATGGAATTTTGTTATATCGTTTTCAAGGTTTGTTTTTTGCGGTGTTTAGAGTGTGAGTTTTAAGGTAATGCGAATTATTTGTTAACAAACAATTTAGTCAATTTGTTTTATTATGCGTTTTCATTCTGGACTAAGGTACACTGTGTGTTTTCACACTTAGTTAAATAATACGAACTCACTTAAGAATTTAATTAATACGAGCTAGCCAGGGTTTGTTTTGTAGTAAGTGTTAACCTCTTCCCTCGCGAAAAGGACGTCTGTCTGTTTGCTAGCCGATCACAACTAAATCACAGGACTGGTCGTGCAGAAATGTAACAAGGAGTTAATTTAGATGTCTAGGACGAACGTAGGCAAACTTTTATTTTTTAAATGTGTGATAGAGATAGAAATAGTTACTGACATTTATTCATTTGTCTTGACTGTTGCCAGTCTCCTTGTCTCTGTCGCATAAAGCAATACTAGGATCTCTGCTATTTGACAAACCTTATAATTATTTTTTCTATCCATTTTTGATCCTCCATCTGTACACCGTCCTATTTCCATTTACCTTGCTAAAAAATTCCATATATAGTGCATACTTTGTCTGCTTGTCAAATAAATGTTCTTCTGTTGTCAGGTTTAGAATATATTCCTTCCCATATTCTGTAATCAACATGCCTGCTGAGGCGCATGAAGTGGGCAATCCGACCACGCATGCACAGGGGTTCCTGAAAATAAATGTCCATGAAATTGGAAAAAAGTTTGTTATATTTGTTTAAGCTACTACAATGTTTACAGGTATGTGACAACTATGAATTGCTATATGGTTTACCTTAAAAATTTTACAAAAATATCCTACGCAGCATATCTCTATCTACAAAAATGAACTAAAATTACAGATAAAATGATATTAAAAATAGAAGGGTAAAAATACTTCGAAGAAAAAATCTCTCATTCTCACATTTAATAGATTATTAAATTTTTGCTTTTAACAAAAAATAAAGAATGTCTTTGAATCGTAATACTTCAACAAATAGTTCACAGTTTACTAGAATTTTATTGAAATGGTGCTGCCGCGTAATGCCTCGGAAGCAAATATTCGATCGGAGCGGCTCCCGCGAGATGTTGTGTATAGTTCAAACTGTTACGTCGTGTATTAATTTACATTGTGTATACAGTCAAGTATTATATGAATTTTTTTTCTTATGAAATTGAAATATTAAGATGCTGACGATTTTTTAAAAATCAGTAAGTAAACGTATTATGGTCTTACAATATAGGTAAATTTTCCACTTAGTACAAGAAGATTAGTGTAAGAAACATCCGGGAGAAATATACATTCAGATCATGATAAAGTGGATCAAGGATCATTTTTCTTTATCTCTGAAACACCGGAAAGTTTCATGATTGATAAGATGATTCCGGAGGCAGCACTACGTTGCCGTACACCCGCTGGAGTGAGCAGCTTCATGAGTTTGTCGCACTTCCACCAGTCCAATCCCACTTCCATTTCAACCCAAACGGATTTCTCATGGCAATCTATTCTAAAATAACAATGTATTCTTCTTTTTTATATACGTTAAAAGAATCTAACTTGAAGCGTAATAAATAGTGAAGTTAAAAATATAAATAGTCCTTCACATTTCCTGAATAATTAACCGAATATCATCACTTATGTTTCTATTTTTGTTTGTATGTATGTATGTATGTATGATTTTAAATGGTATATTTTCTATCACCTTGTCGAATCCTTCTAGGAAAGTGATTTTGAACCCAAACTGTTCAAATAGGATCATTATTGCGACATATATAACAAGTAGTATAAATACTATTCTAGTTTGGTATATGATACAATTAACTATCCAATTTTAAAACCCGCACGTATTTCTTTTATTTCAATTCACTTTAAGGAAATAAATATATAAACTTTTTTNAAATAAACTTTTTGTTTTGTTTTGAGAATTTAGGAACCGGTTGGTCATTTTTTAATTTAAGTTCCGGTTTGCACGAACCTGTGCAAGCAGTTGGATCTCATCAATGGCTGTATCGCTCTCTGGCATTAGTCTCACTTTCTCCCTTCACGTACTGTGCAAGAAAATCTGTAAGACATTTTGTTTTTGTTTTTTTCTTTGCAATAAACATCTCGAGTACAAATTAGCGTTTACAGCGCAGTTTCATTTAGATCCGCAAAGCCGGTACGAACGACAATAACACTTTAAATCTTTGTAGAGGGATCATTCTCATATGCGGTTCCAAACCGTCGCAGGAGACGGGATTGAAATGACACCATCTTTTACCTTGTCTCCGATTTGCCATTATATATTAGTCTAAGGACAATCCTGAGCAGCCCCGGGTAATCAGGTAGTCCATAATGAATATGAGGTTGTTAATTTCGATTTCCTTTGGTTCTACTCTCGTTTTATAAAATCTGACATTCTACGAGAGCTGTGTAAATATTATATTCTTTTGAAGTTTTACGACCCTTTTTTATTTAAATTGTAATACTTCAAAATAAAATAATATTTACACAGTTCTCGTAGAATGTCATATTTTATAGGGACATACTTTTTAAACGAGAGTAAAATCAAAGGAAATCGAAGTTAATGTACCCATATTCATCATGGACTACCTGATTACCCGGCGTTGCCCGCAACGAAGTATAATGACCCATTAAAAAAATTAAATTAAGATCTGTGATGACCTTGATTTTGGCGAGCCCCAAACCCCCAATTTATGAAAATATTTAATTTATTTTTCACACTGTTGATATTGCAATATAAATATTTCTTATTTATTACATGACACAGCAGAGTTCTGTGGTTCTACAATGGTAACGTAGTTTATCAGTAAAATTGGAAATGCATATAAAGAAGTGCAAATGTTAAACTACTGCAAATAAATTTTCCCAAAGCAATGTATTTTAGATGTTTAAATACTGATCATTAATTTGAACGTAAAATGCCCTGTTTCATTTCCTATTTTATAGTTATATATCAATAGTTTCAACGGGTTATCGTAGAGAAATATAATTGAATGTTTGATACATCTGCCATGTGAGTTTTCTACATCATTTCCTATTCTAGCACAATCACCAGTGTCTTTTTTGGTTGATCTGATTTATTATTTTAACTTCATAACTACCAACACAATTGATCATCATATTGATTTAGTAACGTCATAAATGGTGATAAATACGTATGGAAGTAAAGAAAATGTACGAATGTGAAAAAGTCCAATTGAAAGCGACTAATCTCTGAACTCAGCTCTTTCAACAATATAGTATCTTTAATACACACGCTTGAAGGCGATTTATGTTATAGTACAAACTTTATAACACGAAATATACTATAATTTTATATATCATATCACGCATAATTTTCAAAATAAGAGATAAAATCAATTTCTCATTGGGGAAAACCCAAAAAATAAACTTTCCAGTTTTTCTTCTAGAAATTTGCGAAAAGTTATATTCTAAAATTTATGGGATTATCCATTTTGCTTTTTACTGTTCTTCACAAGTATTTCTTTTTCTAAGTGTTTCCTTACATCTATTTCTTTCAAATTATAATTTTTTTTAAAAATAAGTCTGCGTGTATTAATATATGCTAATTATTTTGAAAGTATCGTTTATTGTTTTCGACATATTATTTGCTAATACTAAAGTGAAATAGTATTAAAAATAAATAAATAATGTAATGGTATATATATATATATATATTACTATTATTATTATTAATATTATTGACAAACATACCTTTATTTAAGACATAGAGTAAATAAGATAATTTTTTTAAATCTTTGTTCAATAATAAATTTTAAAAAAGATAATGGTTTTGCTTACATTGCCACTAGCTCTTCCGACCAATTCTTGAAAGCATTTTATCATAAATGCATCACTTACGTTGGTATCACTCTACCTTCTCTCATATCTTCTTTAAAACACTCGAAACTCCCTCCTCTGAAGTCAATGAATATTCAGCATCGTTTTTCTGAAATTTCATTGATTAGACAAGCTCTTTTATCGTTAAATTTGTAATATTAACTTTTATTAAATTTATTGATTTCTTTTCTCTACAAAAGAGATCGTCATTCAAAAATACACGATAGTAAATGAAAATGTATGAATCTATTTTATTGTTTTAATTACTATCATGACTCTGCGAAATTATTATGAAAAGGGGTCTCCGGGTCAGAAATTTCAAATCATTTGTTTATACAAACAGAATAAACAAATCGGTGGTCAGATATTTAATTTACATTTAAATAAAAACATGATATATCAATTAGTTCGTGAAATATAGTGAAATTAGCGCGTATTAGAAAAACCACATTTTACCCCTCTTGCTCCCTCAAAAAATCGGAATTTCCCAATATCTTTTCTCGTTAATCCTGCACAGTTCAACAGCAAGATCCCATCGAAATGTCGTTAAATAAATAATAAATTTATTGTAAAAAACCAGTACAAACTGCGTATGACCACGTGGAGGACAATAAACTAATTTACTCTCCGGAAGAAAGCAAGGCACCATCCCATCAATTCCGATCAAGGGCCCTAAGGCAGAGGCGGATTCAAAAATTTCAGCAAAATTTCCTAGATGAGATAAAAAGTTAGCTGCGAGTTATAATTCTAGTACAATGTCAATATGTTTCTAATTTTACGCAAAAAATTACATGTACAAGTTATTATCGAACTATAGATTATTCTGAGTATAGTGTTTAAAAACCATAAGAGTTGAAATAAACCCCTCTAAATTCACGATTCATTGTTACAATAAACACGCCCTCTAGACAAGGCCTAGATAACCTATATAATAAATCCGCCTCTACCAGAAGGAAAGACGGAGAAAAACCCGGGCCAGGATTGGGCCGGGAATTTATATACACAACCGTGCCAAAGTTGAGTACACATAAAATTAAATTAATATGAGCCATACGGAAACACAACCATGGAAGAAAATAGTTTTTGAAATTGTTATAAGTTGTTTAAAAAGTACTACAGCAATGGCGTGATAAAGTACAAGACGAATTTAACTTTTGTTAAAATCAATAAATTCTTTTACATTGTAGAAACACTGGTGCCGGAGGTGGTTTTTAACCGCGGATTTGAACAGATTCAATTTCATAATATCTTTTATATTCTTGGGCAGGGAATTATATAGAACGATTCCCGAATGATAAGGTCCTTTTTGGCAAAGAGTGGTTGACACTCTAGGGCGATGAATATTACTACTATTGCGTGTATAGTGTTCGTGAACGAGACTGTTTCGTATAAAGCAAGGGTGGCACTTCAGTAATTCGGTCTTAACAAACACGACTGTTTCATAAATATAAATGCAGGGAAGTGTTAAGATATTTAATTCCTTGAATAAAGGTTTACAAGAGTTTCGGGGGTGAGATTTACAAATTATCCGAACTATCCTCTTCTGAATTCTGAAAGTTTGAATACTCTGACCGGAATTACCCCAAAAGGTAATGCCGTAACGTAAATGCGAGTAAACGTTTGCAAAATAAACGCAAAAAAATGTCAATTTCTTTATTCAAATAAATTGAGATATATTTCACCTTTCTTCGCTAAGAATCTCTCTTACCACTTACTTTAGGTTATTATTAAAGCATTTATCTCTCTTTGTTCTGTTCACAAATGTGTCTGAACGTTAGCTGTTATAATTTTCAATGGACGCATACACAAAGGAATATTTGTAACGAACCATTTCCTATGACGCACAATATATCTTGATGAAATTATAATATTACCTCGGTGTGCGTTTACTCCTGTTTTCGTCGATTTTTCCAAAAATATTTGCAAATCGATAGTTGTGTCGTACTTTGTCCGCGTACAAACTTGACCTCAGTTTTAATTTTGCGAAACTAATATTCGCAAACTAATTTAATAAAACTGCCTTGTCTCATAAAATCTGAATTATTAAAATTATTCTTAATTAACACTTACAATCAGTGGCGGACATGAACTCTTTACAGATAAAATTGTAGTACATAAATGTCATACTTTGTATAAGTGTTATCAGATTAATAATTTTTATTGGTTATAATTGTTTTTAATAAATATATTGTTATTGTTATTAATAAGACTAGATTAATAAAATTAATAATGCCGCACTAAAATGAATTATACCATATTAATAACTTTAATAATAACTTATTAACAATTTTAATAATACCAGATTGTTAATTATTTTTTTCGATAATATTAAATGTATAATTTATTAAATTTGTGTTGTAAAACCATAATTTTAAAACAAACATCCCCCCTTGAATACGGTTTAGATCTGCCATTGTATACAACACAACACTCCTTCAATATCCCTACTTTCTTTTTCTAACGGTTTTTTTAATCTGCTTTGATAAATGAGTAAGTGAATGAGTGTAATATTTGTTTCTTTAAATTAAATTTCAAATTCAGTGAATGTGAGGAAATAAATGTATTATGGCTGAATATATCCGTTTTTTTCATTGTGAGTACGTCTATGTTCAAATGTACTGTACATCTTGTTTGCATGATGAATCAATCAATATTATTGTCATAAATAGAACAAAAAAAGCAATGACTTAGAAAAATATAAAATTTGAGAAAACAAACCAACAAAGCAGAAAATCGTCGTACACAGCAATAATTTTTTAAATAAATAAGATACGTTGTCGGTGTCAGTTTTCTATCCTGTCCCGGGTTTTTCTCCGGTTTTCCTCCGGGTAAAGGCTGATTTTTCCGTAAGCGAGAATGTCATTTAATACTTTTGTTAGTATTGATATCGAATATGTCAGCACATTATACATACAATCCATTTTGGAATAATAAATTTCAACTGCGTTTCTTAACAATAAAGTTTATAATAATATCAATTTTATTATGATTGTAGACGTGAATGATATAAATTAATTCATGATACCTGTATATGCACTATGTTACAATTAGACTTGTAGTAATGGTTCATGTTTACATTAGCATATAAAAATGACATAAAAAAACGGTTTAAACGACTCGGGAAAAAATTAAAACATGATGTCTACATCAAAAATCGTAATACGAAAATTTTCCAAATAATCTATACTTACCACATAATCATATTTGTATTTATTGTGCAAAGTATGGAAAACAGCTGAATAAAAATGTTATTCTCTTTAACTAGACACAGTATTTTTGAGTCAAATTTGGCCCTGTTGCAGATTATAGCATTTGATAAACAAGAAACCGAAAGTTCTGGAGATTCTTCGCCATTGCCCGTCGCGTCGGAGAACAGCGATAAATGCGGTAAATAGTTTCTATGGACTGCGTTTCATGTTAAGGAGAATGAAATATAAGATCGGAGTAACTGGTCCTGATCGACACAAATGTTCCCATAACCAATCACATAATGATTAACTGCCGCATTTAACTCGTATCATTATCTACATTCGTACCTTTTAGTTTTGCTCATGTCAAAATTTTTGTACGAATCTGGTTATAAAGTTTTTGCCACCGAACAGCATAAAAGGTTAAAACCTTCGAAATATGATTTACTAATGATATAAGCATACAATTATTCACCTACAAATGAACAAACAAATTGATTTCAAGAAATTTACTGTTTTTCTGATACAATTTACAATTAAACGGTTTAATGACCATAATGATCAAAAGCCTTTGTCCATAAAAGTGAAGAAAAAATTATAAACGTTTATATATATTTTAGGTTATAGTCTTCTACGAATTAGTACACCACAGAAAATTCCCTGCACAGAAAAATAAACTTCTGTTTTATTCGTATTAGGATTTAATATTAACATAAGTTCATTTTTCATAAGTTGTTAATTATTTCGTAAATAATTATTAAAATTACTTGATTCAAATGACCAATTATGTGTGTTTTTGGAAGTTAAAATCAAAATATTACCTGTGATCACGTTCTATTTTTGCTTAGTAATACGTAAAGAGGAGAGTTGTATTTTCAGAAGGAAATATAATATTTTCAACGAGCTACAGGCACCAGAGATAATTAAATAGTTGTAAGGATCAAAATATATTTTGAACATATTTAACCTAATTATAAATTTTACTCGAACGAATAAATGCAATCGATTAGGATAAGAGAAGTCGTTCAAATGATTTAGTTTTTTTGGTTAAATGTGGTAACAAGTGAAGATAAATCAGAAACAAGCAAACATCAAAACCCGATTCGCACTAGACTTGTAGTGATGTGCAGGAAGCAGGCAAGTGCTAGTCAGAAATGCTCCAATGACATCATCATGGGACCTGAGCTTCACAAGCCACAGCCATTGCCTATGTCTTGAACATGTCATTGTCGGTGAACTGATCATTGCTCATTCCATCCCGTACTCAGCACAGAACAGTCCATCCAGTGTAAACGCGTGCCGGTCACATCAGTGCTTACGTTGACCAGGGATTTAACCAACCATCATTTCACATCAAGTGAAAATCGAGAAAATATCATATATTTGTGAGGCTCATCTGCATCTGATCTGCACATCAGTTTATCTGTACTCAGTCATGATTCTTGGTCTCGAGAAATTCAACTTAGAAAAAAATAACGGAAACGCAATGTGTTTATTACATTATTGCATATTAGACGCAATAAATTACTTCATTTTCCTTAACGTGGTCATAGGCAGGTTGTAATTTTTGTCTTGACAATCTATAATTTCTTTCTTTTTTATCAGTGTAACTGGCTACAGAGCTTGTGATCAATGCATCGAACGCTTTTACTTTGCCTTCGTCCTAAGAGTAATGATATTTGTACCTCGCGTTATGTTGACAGTACATTCTAACTACTCAAAACTTAAGTCCATTGCCAATATAGGCCATTAATGCAGTTCACTTGCTCATGAGGCAATATTAGGTTCTTTCTGCATCGCCGTGTGGAACTAATATTACCTTATGTCTTAGCTTGTTTTGATATTAATTTGTATGTATTTCTCTACAGTCATTGGTCGCGTTAGTGACTTCTGTTAATCAATATTTATTTGGATATTACTTAAATTCATAGAATTTGGCAATTTGTGTAAGGTAGCCATTTTGCTTAATTTTCGGCAAAGGTACAATATTTTCAGTATACGTATATCCTCTGATCAAACCGTTGCTCTGATATAAGCGGAGGCTTTCAATGTCACTTGCGTTACACTGCTGTTCCAGCGGTTTTAAAGGTATTTTAAAGTTTAGGGTAAACTTCAGTTAACATGGCTCGCCCGTAAAAATATGACTTTACCTGCATTTGGTCCCAAATAATGTTACTGAGGCGTGTTATGTTATGAGATGCGGGAATATGTAGTAATAATAAAGAAATACGTGCACTATATACTAGCATATAGTCGAAACACAACATGATGAACACGCCGATTCGTCGACGTAGAATGCTTTAGCTATCTTAGAGCGAAATACGAAATATACGAAAAATGTATTAGTCCACTAGTTAGAAAAGTAGTTCTCTAGTACCTAATGGAATGACAGTAGTGAAGGAAGTGATTATGAACTGTGACCACTTTAAGAAACCTGATAAGTACTCATCATGACAAAAACTCAACTTTACGAAAACTGGTAATGTGGTATGTACATAAATGCGAATTTATTTTTCTGTGAATGTAATGGTGATTATAATTGCTTAGGGTCATTTTCCTAGACTATGTTAGTATATTATGCACCACGTGGTGACACGAATTTTAAACATTTTTGGTACTAGAGTTCGTTATTATTATTATCCATTATAATAATATTAATAATAAATAATAATCTACTTATAAGTCATATTATCATTATTTTTACTTATACTACTTTGAGCATACTATGACAGGAGTCACTAAAATAATGAAATACATAGACAAGTAATTCTGTTAAATTGAGTATAGTTTTAGGGAAAATAGGTGTTCATTAATGAAACCAACTTTGTCTACAAAACTAAGTTAACATCGGCAAAATTGTGAACAATTGATTTTGTTTTATTAATAGTGTTGGGATGACAACGTGTTCTCTGCAAAAATAACTTTGGCTATTAAATATTATGTAATGTATTTTGAAAGTTGAAAATAGTGTTATTATATCACCAATCTTTATTATTAATAATTATGGTGAAAAAATGTTTGCAGACGTAGTCACACACTTAAGAATGTGGGGAGTATTTAAATTAGATTTCTTAGTGATTTTCAGGGAGTCTTTGAATAATTTTTCTTTTCGCATCTGTGTTCGTTTTGGAGAATAATTTTGTAGTGAAATAATTTATTTTATTTAATTTATTTGTGATAGAAATGGTCGAAAGATGCGTTATGCGCACTTTAGTCATAACTTCGTAAATAATTGTTTTCTCAAATTTAGTCCTTTTCTAAAACGCATCAAATAATGCATAAATCAAAGGAAATTTCCCCCCCTCCAAGAAACCACATAAACTGAAGCGGAGCCAAAACTTATTGAAAATAGAAGTGTCAAAATACAGTAATTTAAATAAAAAACATTTGTCATAAAATTTAATCGGTTCTTGTATTGTGTGTTTTATAAATATTAAAAGCGTTTTTAAATCGTAAAATGTCGACAAATAGTTTTGATTTTATAAGCGTTTGAACGATGCATTTGCGCTGCGGGCATTGCGTGTTGCCTCGGAAGCAAAATTCCGTGGCTCCCGGCGAGTAGGTTCGTTCTACCCGAGATGCTGAGATGAATACAGGCACTCCCGATGATTTAAGAGTGGGGTCCTTATTGACAAAAGTTATATAAATGAACATTCTCACTCCAACCATGGGATTTCTAGGGCTGCGCTTTCCATTTTGTCAATGGATGCCCCACTCTAAGTATAATCCCAAGATCGAGTGACGTTTCTGGTAAACGGAGAATGATGCCGAACATGCATAAGTGCGCCACATATATTGGTTAAATCCCCCTGATTAAGGGTAAACGTGTGAGCCACATTAACAAATTAATACTGTCATGTTTCCATGAATTTGTTCATAATAGACAATATGACTTAGCTTGCTCAAGGGTGTATCATCCAAGGATTCATTTCTTCTCGCTGCAGAAGGTTAAACTCGAAATGGTGTATACAATAAAGTTTTGTATTAAAATAATATAGTTATGAATTTGTAAAATTAAAATGCTGTACATATGTTTAACAACTTACTAGGTAAACTTATTTTGATCTGTAAATATAGGTATTTTTTCTTAGTAAGTAAGATAGAATAAAAGGAAAAAAAGATGGAACGACGGGATCAGCATGTTGATGTATATATCTGATTAAAACATGCTTTTAATTGTAGGATATATCTTTGTTTCGCTATTTCTTATTATTGCATTATTTACCAAAAACTTTAAATTAATAATACATTACTCAATAAATTTAAGTATTTTACAGCGGTCTAAGAGCAACAGAGTCTGTCTGTATTTTGGGGTGTAATTGATAATCCCACACTTTACCTGGGGAAAAAATAGGATATTATTTCGGAGCCTAAGCGCTGTTTCCAATAATGAGATACCTAATTTCCAAGAACCGGTTCTGTAAAGGATGTTGTTATTTAAGAACCACTTCTGTTTATTTAATCTTATCTTAAAAAAAACCTCTTCTTATTTTTATACTTCAAAAAATGTGATAAATAAATAGACTGAATTTTTTCTTCCAGAATAATCACATAAATCTCATTGCACATAATACACTTTCCCAGAACAATTCACATGCTTTTAAATAGTATCTTCCCAATCGCTTAGTCGAAATCTTCGAGGAAAATAATTTTGATTCCAAACCATAAAACAAGGGTTTACATTACGTCAGATATGACGAGCAATTAGAAATCTCCTAAATTGCAGTGAAACTCACCGCCAGATAACAGAACCTCGCCTCATATGAGGAGCGTAGACTCTACAAAACCACCTCAGAGGTCCTTGGGTCTCGCAATTTGAATGAAAATGAAAGACTGAGCCGGGAGGCAAACGCGAAGGCGCAGTTGGAAAGCGCATGAGCACGCTAAGCTCAAGTCCCAAGTTCGATTATCGGTTCCGTCTCCCAATTTCATTCAAGATAACTTAGCTATCGTGATATCATTCTTAGTTACATTAAGTTACCATTTTCAACAAATTGATTTGTCGAACACTTCATTTTTCGGCGCGGTTTTTGTGAGTTTAATACACCCAAACTATAATAATGAATATATTTCGCCATGTAGACTTTGACTATGAGAGATAAAAAATACCAATTTTACTTTTCTCGGCATATCATACTACTTTAAAATTATATCCCACCTAAATTCCCCTATGAAAAATACTGCGATTGTAGGCGATACAGAGTCGATGCCTGTGAGATATTTACACTCCCTAGCTAACTTGCTGGGGCGAAGCCCCAAGTTAAACGAAATAAAATGAAATCAAATTGTTAATCTATTATAATAACATTAAAAGCTAATAAAATAATTAGTAGTTAAAATATAATTTTTTTAAAATTTGTTGAATAGAGATTGATTAACAAATTATAGAGGGAATATTTAATATAAAACCGACACTCATATCTCGAACCTCCTCGTTTGTGTAATTTTTCGTGCTTCGAAAATCTCTCTACGCTCGTATTGCTTTGCTGCTCCGTGAGAGGAAAGCAATGACCACAACGCACATCCACTTCAATGATCCTTGCTCTTCCTCCGACGCAAGCCTTTAAGCGATGATGTCGGAGTCCATTGACTCCGTGAACGACCGACCCTCTCGTGCGCGCGCAGTGTTCGAGTTTTGAACGAGGAGCAGACAACACATTAACACACGTGGAAATAGCTCTGGAGGAATATGTTTTTGGAATTTTCACGGAAGGTGGCTATGCGCCATTATCGTTTTCCTTACTCTGTACCCTTCGGCAAGGAGACTCAAGAAAAAAAATAATGTTTTGTTTTACTACGTAAGGAAATTACATTTCTCTAAACGTAGAAGTGAAATTATTTGTCAAATAATCTAAAATGAAAACACGTTTCTTGTATCAAAAAGATCTCCAAAGTTGGAAATTTCTTAGGGTAGATGTGTTTTTGTAATTTATAAATATCATTTGTTAAGATATTTTTGCTAAGTTTATGTAGAAATAGTAAGATACATTAACTTTCTTTATTTAATTGTTATAATAAAACTATTTTGAATTAAATATATAGAAAGTAATGAATAAAACGGAATTTTTTGAAAATTCTACGTCCAATTTTTAAATGCGTAAATTAGAAATATAAATTATGAATTATAGTAAATTACAACAATAAATTGATGAACTTGACACATATAATATAAAATACAATACATTTATTAATTATTTTAAATTATAACTTAATAATGTAGATAACTTGAAGCAGTAACCCGTAGATTACCGAAACTACCGGTATTTTAACAGCTTGTTGTTTGGAATGAACATTTTTCATTACAATTTTTCATATTTCTCCTACGTATTTTTGATAAACATTTCACTGGTATACAAATTTTAAATGTAAAATTTTATAGGACAAAAAATGTAACCAAGATTGTAAAAGGCACATATGATAGTATCTTTAACAGTTGCATATAATAGTATTTATCGGGACAAATTAAAGCAGATATGACATAATAAGTTGATACACGATGGTGTTACGCTTTCCTGACTCCTCGATGTATGGAAACTAACTTTTGAAAAAACTAAAAACAAAGCGGGATTTGCCATTGAGTGTTTGCTAGAGAATTTCCAGAAAATATCTTTCACGCATTGACAGAATAGACAACGATGAGCATATATAAAGAGGAATTAATTAATTATCATTTCAGTTAAAGATCGTGATTTAAAAAAAATTTGAAAAGGGAGATACTTGGGAATATAACAAAGGAGAGATTCATATAAAGCAAAGAACATTATGACCAGTTTCAACAACGTGACAGAAATTTGAATATTGCGAGATTTAGTGGAAGGTGAGAATAAAAAGAGTTGCGGCAGAAGAGGAAAGGAAGTCGAAAGGGGAAAGGAGAAAATAGACGTGTCTGCAGCGGACGGGAGTAAAAAGGAAACAGGAAAATAAGACAAAATATAAAGGAAGAAAATTGTATTGTACATGTTGTATACATTGTATGAATGTGGTGTGACTTTTTTATTTAATAACTTTCGGTATTCAACAATGAAAATGTCCGTGGTAGGATGGTCCACGAGATCAAAATGAAATGAGAGTGAAGGAAGCAACAACGCGTAGCTCTTACCTCACGATGCACTTGCGGTAGAGAAGCGAGCGGTCGGTCGATCGGACGCACGGGTACAGACGCTGGCGAAGTGCGGTAGCGCCAGGTGACAGCACAGATGCCAGGCGGCCTTTTATAAAAGCGTCCTTTCCACACGCCGCCTGCCCCGGCCACACGAGTCCTGCTCCGCCACCTCCGCCATCCACCATCTTTCCACCACTCCCGGCCACGGGAGAGACACGTCGCAGTAGATTCCCTTGAGCGGAGGATGATCACTATTCTTTGTCTGACAGAAGTGGTTTTTACACCTTTATTGGATGTTACATGTACGTAACCTTAATTACCTCAGTCACACGAGATGAGCATACATTTTAAGCTCTTTCCTGTTATAAATCCTAAACCATAACAAAAATTATAAAGCATTAAATTTAGTCGTCGACCTGAATCAAATAAAAAGTGTAAGTAGTTTAGTTTTAATCGACAGCCAAAAATGACATATTTTATCTATTACCTTTTGTAATTTGTTTAGAACATTCGTAAATACTCCTTTGCTAATAGGACTTTTGTAGATTGAAATAACTTTCCTACAGCAACACTTACGAACTTGTTTCCGGTACCGTCTTCTTGCTCCTTCGAAATAGGTGCAATTGTGAATTTAAGTGTAGTGAGATGAACGGAGTTTAGGGGAAGAGAAAATGCTCAGAGTAAAGTGTGTAGAAGGGGCAATGGTATAAGTCTTGCCGAAGCCCTATGTTCTGAAAAGAACTGAAGGAATGAACAATGGTATATGTGTGTATATTTAAGCATGTTTGTACATATTATTGTGTCTGTAGCTGGTTGTAAGCGAAAATGTGTCCGTGTATGTGTGCATATATACACACATAGACCTCATGTAAATAATTATTTCTTTAAAAGTAATTTATTTCTCTATATTGCTATGTCCTAAGTTTCTAACAATTTTATATCATATGTGTGCGTTTTTCAGATATTTGAGAGCTTAATTTGATATCCAACTTCTTATTAAGTTATGTAACCTTTTCTTATGCCTTCATTATTTTCCGCCACCGGGCATTGGAGTAATAAATGAGTAGTAGTTGTAGTTGTAAAAATAATAATAATAGCAATATGATAAGCGAAATATTGTAAGCGAAAAAAAAATATTATTGCAGAAGAACAGAACACTAGTGACTAATTGTACCATAGTACATATACAGAACCAAAAATATGACCAAAAATAAGAAACAGAAACAAACAGGTATATTTTGTTATAAATAGTTGACAATAATTGATCCTTTATGTATTACCTTAGTCAACAGACGTAAAGACACATTATTTCATGTTATTGTCAAACCGAACTTTTTTGTATACAATTATATATTTAAAAAAACTACGTTTAATGTCAACGAATGTGTTTGAACATGTATACAAATGTGTTTGATTTTTCTTGGGAACATTAGAAAACAAATTAACCCATTTACAAAAACAGCAATGTCTTAGAAATAAAAATATTTAAAAAAAACACAAACCATCAAAGCAGAAAATCGTCCTACACAACAATAAATTTTGGATACGTTGTCGGTGTCAGTTTTCCATCATGACCCGGGTTTTTCTCCGGTTTTCCTCCGGGTAGTGGCTGATTTTTCCGTTGGCGATAATGTCTTTCAATACTTTTGTTAGTATTGATATTGAATATTTCAGCACATAATACACACGATCCATTTTGGAATAA
>NNCF01135610.1:0-10010 GCA_002313205.1 Laupala kohalensis | reverse complement strand
TAATTCTCTTTAACTACACAGTGTATTTTTGAGTCAAATTTTTCCCAGTTAAAGTTTATAGCATTTGATAAACGACAAACCGTTTGAACTGGACTATCATCGTCACTGTCCGTCGCGTGGGAGAACAGCGATAAATGCGATAAATAGCTTCTACGGATTGCGTTTCATGTTAAGGAGAATGAAATATAAGATCGGAGTAACTGGTTCTGATCGATACGAATGTTCCCATAACAATCACATTTTGACTAACTGCGGCATTCAACTCGTATCATTATCTAGATCAGTATAATTTAGTTTTGTTCATGTCAAAAATTTTGTACGAATCTGGTTATAAAATCTTTGCCACCGAACAGCATAAAAGTTTAGAACCTTTGAAATAAGATTTACTAATGATATAAGCTTACATTAATTCACTCACAAATAAAGAAAGAAATTGATTGCAAGAAATTTATTGTTGCTCTGACCTAATTTACTATTCATCAGTTTAATGACAATAATGGTCAAATGTCATTTCCTTTAAAACTAAAGAAAGAGTAATTGTTTAGCTTATAGTCTTCTACTAATTAGTATACCACAGAAAATTCCCTGCACAGAAAAATATACTTCCGTTTTATTCGTATTAGGATTTAATATTAACATACGATGTTATTAATTTCATGAATAAATATTAAAATTAGTTTATTAAAATCACCTGTTATGTATGTTTTTGGAAGTTAAAATCAAAATAATACCTGAGATAACGCACTTTTTTCGCTTAGTAATACGTAAAGAGGAGAAATGGTTGTATCTTCAGAAGGAAATATATATTGAACGAGCTACAGGCACCAGAGATAATTATATCTATGTAAATTACATTCTGTTAAATTTAGTATGGTTTTAGGGTAAATAGGTGTATATTAATAAAAACTACTTTGGCTACAAAACTAAGTTAGCATCGGCAAATATGTAAACAATAATTTTTTTATTAATAGTGTTAGGATGAGAAAGTGTCCTCTGCTAAAAACAACTTTGGCAATAAAATACAATGTTATGTATTTTAAAGTTTGAAAGTAGTTTTATATCACAAAACTTTATTATTATTAATTAAGGTGAAATTATTTTTGCTAACTTAGTTATCATCTTCAGTTTCTTAATTCAGAAGAATATTTTTGAAATGCGTGCGCGCGCACTTGCCATCATATACTAATGAATTAGGAGTCTGAGGATGATAACTACGTCATCAAAAATGCATTTTCTTTATTTAATTTATAATAATAACAAAAAATTGGTGGTAATATGCAATAGTTTTAATTCATTATATACCAATCAATATGCTACCAACTATCCTGTATTGATAAAACTATGAACTGCATTCACAACTTGTTTTCTTTAAAAAAATACAATTTAAGGGTGTTGTGTGGAGTATTTAAATCAGATTTCGTAGTGGTTATTAGGAAGTCTATTAATTATTGTACGTCGCTTAGTTGTGCGGTAATTTCGTTTCTGTGTTCGTTTTGGAGAATCATTTTGTAGTGAAATAATTTATTTAATTTAATTTCTTTGTGATAGAAGTGGTCGAAAGAAGCGTTACGCGCACTTTGGTCATAACTTTGTAAATAATTCTTTTCTCACAGTTAGTCCTTTTCAGAAACGGATCAAATAATGCCTAACTGCAAAGAAAAAAATTTCTTTTTGAGGAAATCACATAAAAAGAAGCGGAGACTACGTTTATTTTGATTGGTATCTTTTTCACGAAGATTGATAAAAATGACTCACTAGAAAATTAATTAGATAGATAATTTCGTAAAATGTGACCTTGAGTCCAAACACTATCTTGGGTTATGTGGTCACATTGCTCAAGCAGCAATGAAACCAGTTCTTCCCTTCTTTTGTAATTTTGCATATAGGTGCTTTAAACGTTACACGATGCAAATATCTTCTCTAAAGAAAAATCAAAAATTAAGTAGTTTTTATAAATTCTAATAGTTGAGTACAACTGTCTTGAGGTCTACTTCTTAATCAGAGTACCAAGAAACAAATGCTCTAGTAAAGAGATAAAATACAGCTTCCAACGTACATAGAGACTACACAACTATGGAAGGAAGAAAGGTATCCTGAAAATGCATAGAAAACCGCTTTCTGTCAATAGATGATATAGAGCCTGTAGAAACGACAAATTTTGAACGGTTCAAGTCCGCCCCTTCTCGGTGAAGCAGGTAAATTTTCCGTGAAGAAAGACGTCGCATACTGCATCCCCCCAACGCGTTGGGGTGACCCGTGGCGTAGTGACGCTGGTTCAAACCCTGCCTGTACCAAGTGGCGAAGTGTATTGATTGAGCGGTGGACGAAGCGGTTTTCTTTCACGTGTCCCTACCATTCATTCCACCACAACATTCATCATTTCACTTCGTGTGGCCGTCTGAAAACAATGTGGTCGTGTGCAAAGACCAGGACCCAGAACAGCCTCAACGCGGTGTCCCCGACGCTGTTTGAATTCCTCTGCTCCAGAAGCAAATCTGACATGTTGTCGTCGTCATCATTAACGCTTTAATAACATATGAGGCTAGCTGTTTGTGCTATGTGATTGTAATTGGCTTATTAAAGTACTAAAGAGTTTAACTTGCATGAAACACGTCCAGTGTTCGGAGTTGCTTCAGCCAACGCATGCAATTAGCAGAAATCATGAATCAAATGTGTATTATTTTTTACTAGCACTTTCAAATTGTCTTTCGGGAATAATCTTTTTCTCGAGACAGCAGTCAGTCGTCCGAAGCATCATGCGATGCTCATGTTCGCAGTTTCTTGCGCTCAATAAGTCGTTCTTGGCATCATGTTCTAATTTGTGTTCATGATGTTTAACTTCGGGTTTCATCCAATTATTATTTGGATTTTAACCGTTTTGTTTCGCTACAATATGTCGGTAGTAGAGACATTTGTCGCGTTGCGTGAAGTTAAACAAACTTCCTCTAAAATCGAATGGAACGAGGGCGGTGAACGCTGTGACTCCGAGAACGGGGGAATCCCGGCTGGTGGTTGTGCTTCCTGGAACAGCGGGGCTGGTCCACTGAATGGAGAGCAGTCCGTGACAAGGAACGACGAAACGGACAAGCTGAGTCTGTATGTGCGTGTACCTCCGTACCCACTATTTGAACTGATCTGGTCATCAATACTAAGGTAACCTGAAAACACTGGTTGCATCAAATCTGAAATTTACTAGCTGCAACAAGCAAACCGTGTGCTACGAACTAAGATGGGTAAGGCCTACGCTCAAAAATTTTTGGTTTTGTGTAAAGGNGTAAAGATAGAGAGCATAAAGAAGATAAGCCTGTATGACAGTATTATTTAAATTCATTGGGTTTGTTTTGTGTGATGTTGGGAGTGTGAGCAAGATAGTTTTAAGGAAATGTCATTTTAACTTTTTATCATTTGTTAATAAACAATTAAGTCAATTTATTTTATTATTCGTTTTCCTTCTGCGATAATGAACCCATTTTGTTGTCCCCAGTTAGTTAAATACGAACTCACTTAAGAAACATATTAGAACGATCTAGCAACGGTTTATGTTTTGTGGAAAGTGTTAACCACTACCCTCGCGAATGAATGTATGTCTGTTTGCTAGCCGATCACAATTAAACCACTAAACTGATCGTGCAGAAATTTAACAAGGAGTTAGTTTAGATGTCCAGGATGAACATAGGCGAACTTTAATTTTTAACATGTGTGATAGAGGTAGAAATGGTTTCTGACATTTATTAATTTGTCTTAACTGTTGCCGGTCCCCTTGTTTCTTTTGCATTAAGCAATAATGGGATTTCTGCTATTTGACAAACCTTATAATTCTTTTTTCTATCTATTTTTGATCCTCTATACACCGTATTAATTCTATCTATCATGCTTACAAATTCCATATATAGTGCATATTTTGTCTGCTTGTCATTTAACTGTTTTCTAAAAGCTTGTTTGTCCCGGACGAACCGCGTCTAAGTAGATGTAACTACCAATGTTTCGGCCATCGTGCTGTGGCCTTGTTCAGGGTAATGTCAGAGTCGTTCAGACCTAACTCGCTGTCGTGGTCTGCGTGGTCGAACGTGTTACGCGTCGGTTATAGAGATTGGGTTGTGGTTGGGCGGCTACACTATGATTGGCTACGCCATGATTGGCCGGGCGCGGTGGCCAATCAGCGGGAGGTGGTGCGGAACCGGGTGGGTCGGGTGTGTGGTCACTCTGCACTTGGAGACCGGGTGAAGCGGAGCGTTTGGGTGGACTTAGTGCCCAACTCCAGGCGCTGCATAATATCAAGCCATTGTCAACATTAAGATTGTTAGGTGTTCTGGCAATTTCTATGGCTTCTTAGATCCGTCTAGGCCACCAACGATCCTTCTTAATAATTATCCGAGTTTCATCAAAGTTAAAGTCATGCCCTGCCTCTATCGCAAGGAGGGCTATGGCTGACTTGGTTGTCCTTCCATATTTGAAATATCGAATGTGTTCCCTCATTCTCTCTTCCGCAATTCGTCCGATTTTCCCTATGTATTTGCGACCCCTATTAACTATGGACTCCGGCCGCAGAAGCCTACGTTTATATCTGTTTTTTGCTGTCAGGTTTAGGATATATTTCTTACCATATTCTGTAATAAGGCTGGCCCGATCAGGCGCATAAAGTGGGGAATCCATCCACGCATGCTCAGGGGTTTCTTGCTCTAATTCAGTTCCAACCCAAACTGTTCAAGAAGGATAATTATTACGACAGATATAACTAGCAGTATAAATACTTTTCTAGTTTTGTGTTTCATACAATTAAGTATCCAATTTAAAAAAAAACTGTGTGAATTTTTTTGTTATTTCTATTCTATTTTAGGTAAAAATTAATTTAATAAAAATAATTTAGGAACAGCTAGGCCATATTTTTTTATTTTAAGAATCCGTTTGCACGAATCTGTGCATGCCAGTTGGATATCATAAATGGCTGTATCGCTCCATCCCATAAGCCTCACTTATTGCACATTTTATGTTCATATGTATTATTATGTATAATTCATTTTGTTTATATCCTTCTTGTTTTCCTTCCTAGCAATTCTCTAGTGATTGCTTTTTAGTTTACTTCTAAGCTTTATTCACAAATTCTTCTATTTTCGTTTTATTTCATTTCATTTCTTGCAGAATGGACTTTCGGGTCCAGGAGGAGGGTTGAGGTAAGAAGATTTTTGTTGGAGGCTAGAACATTCTTCCCGTCTTAGTGGGGGTGGCCTTACTTAGTCCAAAAGATGAATACATGTTAGTCCCTAGACTGAAAGAGCTAAAGAACTTAATTGAAGAAACAAGGTCATACGAGGGTAGAACCTGTAAAGTTTACGTACCTTGTGTCCCTTATTTAAAAGAACATGGGAACAAGCGCCGGGGTAAAATATCTAATTCTTCTGGCCACGATTTACTATTTCTATCACCTTTTTCAATATTTTTCATTAGTAATCCCCCGTTCGTGGTTTCCCATGTGGTAGTAGGAGAATCTTGCGTCGGACTGTTTCTTTTCATACTTCCCACACTATTATCGACTTCTCGACTCTTCATTCTCGCGGTCGGAAACGGAGGTCGACTCCTCTTGTGGCCGTACCCTGAGAATGGTAGGCAGATGGTGTCTCTCTCTTTCTTTGTTTCATATCATGTGGTTTTCTAACCTTTCCTCTTAGAAAATTCCTTTATTGGCTTACTCTTCCCCCCCTTTCTACCATCACAACGTTGAGTCTCCCCTGGACCTGGGATCTATAGAATCCACTGTAATTATTCAGTTCCCAACTTTTTCCGTAGAATCCTTAGGAGTTTCTTCTGTCTTACGCTTTGATTACATTTAACCAATAGTGGATAATATTATACTTACAGAATCTGAGGATTCTAAACTTTTAAATTTCATTATTCAATTGGTAATTTGTCGAACTATGGAGGACGGAGATTCGGTACTACTTTTCTACTAATTTCAATACTACTTTTTTTATCCTACTTTACTTTTTTTAATTATTACCTATACCGTTTCTTATTGTTTTTTCAACTTTACTCCACTTTATTACATTTGTAATTTTCTTTTTCTTCTATTTTACTTTGGTATTTACTACCTTTATTATTATTTATACTATTTACGTTTTATTATTATTTTTATTTTTTATTTATTTTATTTTAATTTTACTTATATTGCGTTCAATAGTTCTATTTAATTTATTCTAAACTCTTTTATTCTATCAAACATTTTTCACACCGGAAACGTTCTTGTAAATTCATCTTGTTTTAATGTCAGTTATTGCGTAAATTTGAGCTGATGTCAACTTTTCCTTTCGACGAAACCTGCTATATAGTGGAAAAAACCCGCCTTCTCGTGGCTAGGGACTGGCAACATGATGTGGTGACTAGTTCAGCACATCGTGGTTAAGTGGTGCTAAATCTGCTCAAAATAGCATAAGACAATTTTGTACTCTCGGCGAAAAGTATTTTTATAGCCAAGTACATAACCATTTTGAACCTTTAGCGACTAACCGTTTTGGCTTTAACTTTTATTTGACAAAGGAGTAAGGTACAAGCTTTGCTTAGGTATTTTCTCCTAATAAGGTATATATACTTATTATCGCTGCTGATTTAAAATTATGCAAATTAAGCCTCACTGACTCACTTCACATATCGTAAAAGAAAAACTGTAAATCATTTTGTTTTTGTTTTTTTCTTTGCAATAAACATCTCAAGTACAAATTAGAGTTTACAATGCTGTTTCATTTAGATTCGCAAGGCAGGTACGAACGACAATAACACTTTTAATATTTGTAGAGAGATCATTCTCCTATGTAGTATCAAACCGTAGCAGGAGACAGGATTGAAATGACAACATCTTTTGCCTTGTCTCCGATTTGACATCTATTTAGTTAGGTTTTGGTTCTGGAAACATAAATAACCATTCTTTGCGTGAATAAGTGCAAGTGTTTTGTTATCTTTTTTGATTATTCTATTTTTTGGTTGTAATTGTTGCCAATTATTTTTACAATTTTGAAGATCTTTATATATATTACTGACCTTTATTACCATATCTTTGTTGTTTTCTTATGTTTTACAAAACGAAAATCATAAAAGTATGTTTTTTTTGGGGTGGGGGGTATTATAGCCCATCATGACTTCTAACTTACTGAAGTAGCTCACATTTACTTCTTCAAGAGTATGTAAGTGAGAACATGTCGGACGAGAGCAGTAAGAGCGCCCGCCTGGAAGTTCTAATAATATTACATTGGAGGAACGAAAGCAGGAAGACCTCCTGCGGTCACCACAACACAGTCACGTTAGTTCCCAGACCATTTCTACCAATACCATATTCTTGGAATGTGCGATAACCCACAGGCCTTATAACTGTTCTGGTAGGATACACTGCCATTGATTGCAACGATCGTCCAAACCATGAGTTGGATTACTTTGTTGTTTTGGGGGTTGGAAAATTCAAATTTTGTAGGTTCACGAGCACAAACAATCTCTTCAGTAGTGATTATAAACAACGAAATATTATAAACAACGAAAATTTCCAAGAACCGGTTCTGTAAAGGATGTTGTTATTTAAGAACCACTTCTGTTTATTTAATCTTTAAAAAAAAAATAACCCTTCTTATTTGTATATTTTTATAACTGTGATAAATAATGGATCCAATAATAAATACACTGATTTTTATCTTCCAGAATAACCACATAAATCTCATGCACGTAACACAGATTTCAAGAACAATTCGCATGCTTTTAAATGGTATCTTATCAATCTTTTAGGCGAAATCGTCGAGGAAAATAATTTTGAATCCAAACTGTAATAAGAGGATCTACATTACGTCAGATATGTTAAGCAGTTAAAAATCTCCTAAATCGCAGTGAAACTCACCGCCAGATAACAGATCCTCGCCTCATGTGAAGAGCGTAGTCTTCAAGAGACCACCTTAGAGGTCTTCGGGTCTTGCAGGTTGAATAAAAATGAAAGACGGGACCGTGAGTCGAACAGGATGGCGCAGTTGGAAAGCGCATGAGCGCGCTAAGCTTATGGTCCCGAGATCGAATCTTGGTCCCGTCTCCCATTTTTATGACAAGGAGTAAAAAGTATTTTCTGCATAAGTGTTGGAGACAATTTAGTAATTAGTTATTTCAATTTAATTATACGAAAAAAATAATATTTTTCTAGAATTTAGGAACCGGTTACCAATATGTTTTGAAATTAGAAACTGCTTTGGACATGATAGAAATCATTAATAACTGTATTCCATTAGCAAAAAAGACTCCTAACAAGTATTGTTAAATATAAAAATAAAACACTGTAAATCATTTTGGTTTGATTTTTTCTTTGCAATACATAACGGGTACAAATCCGTGTTTACAAAACTGAGTGATGTAACGCTACATTGTCTACTTAACCGCCGTGCGCATGGAACTGTAGTGTTTAGAGAAATGCTCCTTCAAATGTTCTATCAACTGTTGTATCAAACGTCTCGTTCGGTCTTCGTTCTGGAAAACATGAAAATACATAAGAGAGTTATTATTTAAAAACTATAAACACTACCATCTCTAGTGAAGTTTTATACACACATCGTTGTGCAATAAGGTGCAAGTGTTTGTTTTACTTGTTCATTAACAAATTTCTTGGTGCAGTTATTCTCAGAAATTTTGTATCATATTTAACAATATGTTAATGTATTTTACTGGTTGGTATTACCACTTTTTTTTTGTTTTCGTAGGTTATACAATAACGAAAATTCCGAATGTAAGTTGTCGGGGGTATTACGGCCTATTATCACCTTGAACAGTTAATATAAAAAAATGGCTGGTGTCGCTCTGTTCTATTTCAGAAACACGATGTAAGTGATAACATGTTGGATACCTCGCAGTTAGAGCGCCACAAACGATAAAGAAATTTGTGATAAACGCTGGAAGAGAAGGTAAACAATGTAATTACTTGCATAGCGACAAGAGAGATTACAGGTTTTGTCGAAAGAACGGTAATTATGTGCATTTAGAAGAATGGGCGATTTGCACATTAAACAACAAGTGGTTTTGCATCTAGCCAGCAAAAGATGAATTCCTCATATGATATACTGGCATGAAGGAATATTTTTTACGTTTTGGGGTTGCATATGATAAGTGTTATGTATAGAGGAATGGTAAGAAAAGATGATATCTTTTGAAACTGTCTGTTATATGGAGACAAAACGCAGGGTATTTGAACAAGATAAGAGGTTCAGGCAATTTCACAGAGTTAGGAGTATTGTCATATTTTGTATTGTGTTGTATTCTGATTGTAAAATTTTGTACATCCAATGTTGTAAAATCTCCATGAAACGGGTCAAATTATATTAATAGTGAGAATTTAATTGAATACAGACAAATTTAGCTGGCTTTTAGAGTAGTCAAGTAACCATTTAAAAAATCAATCAATACTTTTGATACTGTGCATTGAATGTTCATTGGAAGTAAATTACATAGAACGGAACGCTTAATGTATTCGCTCCATATATAATACATCTTCAGCTCCATTATCATTTAAGTTCCCGACATGTCCAAAGTCCATTACCGACAGAACTAAGTTGAAGTTTGAACGCAAAATTAGGAAAGGAAATAATTGGAAGTGTTAAAATATTAAAAAAACTATTCATTTCAAAAATTTTTGTTTGCAGATTATTTAAATTAATTCGCTTTTTTTAAATTTGAAGTAGATGACGGGTAATATTAGTTTTGTATCATTTCCCGAAACAATTTTTTGCGTTTGTTTGTGTGTAACGGAATACTTAAACACTCGTTTTTAAACATAGGTAATTGTCCTTTCGCATATCCGTGTTATTCACCACGTACTTAAAACAAAAAAAAACAGGAACTCAGAGGATTGTAATGAATGAAAATTAAAAGACATTAAATCATTTTTTGTTGTTTTAATCAGCAAGAAAGATGTGTGTATCTTTGTTAACCAAACTTCCTAAGCTAGTCAGTGACTTCCACTCGAAAGAGCAGTGAACCCAAGCATAAATTAATGTTGAAAA
>NNCF01135605.1:3995-47680 GCA_002313205.1 Laupala kohalensis | reverse complement strand
TACATATATATATAATATTTTGTTGTTTTATCTTAACCGATAATCCTTACAAAATAATAAATATATATTTTGACATTAAGACATTTCGTTTGCGATAAATGTCATGTTCCAAAACATGCAACTGATGAGAGTTTCAAAAGAAGGGCTCGTCCGGGATTTGAACCCGGGACCTCTCGCACCCAAAGCGAGAATCATACCCCTAGACCAACGAGCCGCTATTTATCTGCATCCAAATTCTAAACAAAGGTGTCGTCGTTGCGATTTCACCTAGTTGATTACACAATCGTGTATGTGACCGCTCCTTCCGCCGGACGTAGATAAGTTGTCAGCGCGCCCTAACACAAGAGGTGAAAGGTAAAACATGACACAATCATTTTCATAACAATTAGCAATTAACGCTTTCATAGCAAATTAAACTGTGTCTGTTGATGTAATTGGTGTTGATGTAATTGGTGATGTCTTCAGTAACATACAGTTTCGTACTTTGACGTGGGGGAAATTTTGCATTGAAATAGTGAATTTGAATTTTTAGCTGTGTTGCTTTTGTATTGTAAGAACTCATAATGAACGTTTTTTGATTTTGCGATTTAAAGTATGAATTAAGGAGTTTTTAATACATATTTTTACTATTTCTTGCCTAAAATTATAATATTCTTACCTAAAATTAATCAATAGTTCGATAATAACTTTTACATGTAAATTTACAAACATATTTGCGTTAAATTACAAACATATTGAGATTATATATGTATTATAACTCGCAGCTAACTTTTTATCTTATCTAGGAACTTTTGCTGAAATTTTTGAATCCGCCTTTGCGTTAGGGCCCTTGATCGGAATTGATGGGATGGTCCCTTGCTTGCTTCCGGAGAGTAAATTTGTTTATTGTCCTCCGCGTGGTCATACGCAGTTTGTACTGTTTTTTGACAATAAATTTATTTTTATTATTAATTCATTCTACATATCCCTGTCGCTACATTCGCTCGTCTAGACCGTGTCAGACTTTATCAACTATCATACGGAATAGTTTTGTGCTCTGGATTAACTTTTATAATATAAAATATATGTGTATATTTATAAAAATACGTTATTTTCTTACGTGCATAGCCTCTTTACCACTAAACTTGTCTACTTCCCCATCGTGAAGAAGAAAACTTCAACAGAAGACTGACCCGACCCTGGTTCTCGCGGGACAGTTAACTAATCGATACAATTTAATCAAGAAAGACAATGATTAGATACAAAAACAATGATAATCCTGAATGAAATTAGTGAAATATCGTAACAAAAATTAGCGTAACAATCCTATTATCCCGAATCTCATATTGTTACTCCCAAAAAATCTTTCTTCCTAAGCTACAATAATACAAAAGCAACAACCGCTGAAAATTTCTAGATCCTTCCTTGAATATTTTCTCTCTCGCGTTGATTAGTCAGTGAGGACAATGCACACAATAGGATCCCTCCTGTTCACCCGCTTCAAAGAAAAATACTAAAAATTCTAAAAATCAGGTTTTAGATATTTAATTTTACCACATTAATTTTTCGAAAACGATATATCAATTAGTTTGTAATATATAGTGGAAATAATACACCATATCGTACGAACGAACGAGAAAAAAAACCTGAAACGTTTACACCACTTTGCAGTCATTTAGATTGCTTTTTAAAATCCAGAAACCCGGGTGTAGATAATTTAACTAATAATATTCACATAAAAAACAAGAAGATATCTCAATTAATTCGTCGGATACAGTAAAATTTCGAATTCATCCTCTAAAATCAAAAATTCTTTAAGGGTTACTAAGCCTTTCAATACAAAAGTAATATATCATCATACAATTTCAATACAAAAGTCCCTATCCCCAAAAATTTTTGCTCTGTATTGATGAATAAGTGGTATATCAGTCAATTAGTGTGTCACTCAGAAGAATCCCGCTTATATATAGATATAGGATTGTCACGTGGAGGGATAGAATTATTTTAATTCCTTTATAATTTTTGTTCCTATAATTTGTTAAGTCATAGATATAAAGAATGCTGACGATGCCATGACTACGAGCGGCGTGGTGTTTGTTTTGTTACAACACTCGCCGTCAACACTGCGGCATTCGTCAGCAAAATGATGAAGGACACACATTCAGCCCTGGAATGAAAATGTTAGACGTTATTTTTTAGTTAAGAAGAAAATATTTTCGTGTTAGTGTCACAGTAGTGGTAAAAATTTAATAGATATGTAGATACAGAAACAATACTTTTAAACTAATGTATTTATTACTGTATAATTTTCAATATAATGTACAATTCTTATATTGTGTTGTATATTGTATTTTATATGCATGTTAAAAACGGCTGAGAAGGTTAAATAAATACTCAATCAATATAACTAGAATTCTGCATACGAATGTCGCCGCGACACTGAAACTTCACGCTTTCATCCGGTACACCTGTACTTCCTTGCAGGGACAGCAATGGAAGCATGTAGAAGCTTGGTTGTTGACTCGGCTTTTGCTGTGGTGTGGAGTGGGAGGGGGGGAGGGAGACTAATCGCGGCCCGGTGAGCGACGGTCGACGAGAATTGAACCGTGGCAGACATGACGTCAGACACAAGGTGATAAAATTAGTCCGTGACTGGGAGCCTCTGATAGCTTCGCGAGACGTCCGTAAAATTAGCTATGCAAAACGCTGTAAATTAAAAAACTTTTACGTCATAATTTTGAACTAATTATCGATTAATTTCAACACATACAAAAAAAAATTTGAACCAATAGGAAGTGTTTTTTTCTTTATTTGATTTGATTTTCACTACGACGAACTATACCGTAGGTTCTTAACCTTTTCAGCCTGCGCCTTCGCCCTATGAGACAATTCGAGCACGATACGTCCCCTAGCATATTTGTTCAGTGTAAGATATGCCTACGTTTGAATTATTTTTGAAACATAAATTTGATTCAAAACTACAAAAGTTAGATACTCAAACACCATGATTTTTATTATTGATTTATTTATTGAATCTAGTTGAACAGAGTTTATTTCAAATAATCAATAAATGTAAAGTGTATTATAATGTTTTTTCGCTAACTTCGAATTAAGCACCTTAAAATTGCCACATATGATTCAGAAGCTGGTATTGTTTAAAGAAGAAAACGTTTTTGAGTTTAAGAAAGTTTTGACACTTGGACAAAACCTTCGCAGCNAATAATAATAATAATAATAATAAATAGGAATTAGTTAGTGTAAAACAAACATAAAAAGTTCTCGAACGATTGAATTGGCAAGAAAGTGTACTTTAGATGAATTATAATAGAATAAAGCATAGGATCTAAAACGGAATAAGCTAACGCTGTAAACATAAATGTAAATGAAGGCAGTCCATGATGCTTCCACTTGATAAATATGTACATAGAATAATTACTTTCCAGCAACCTCCATAAACAGGCGCTACTGAGAGTCTTTTTCGTGTATATGAAATAACCATGTATTTTGTGACAATGGGGGCCTACCTGAACACCCGGTTTTGGGGACCAGAACCATCCTTGGGCAAGGTGGGAACTCTCATGGTAACATCCCAACAAGAGATTCTTCCTTCTCCGACCTAGAATATAATTCAAAGAAAGGAAACCTTTAATCCTTGGATTCAAAATTTAGTCATAATATTTGAAAGAAAGAAAACAATACGACCCAAAAAGTTACTGTAACTAAACATTAATTGTTTAGGATCTATAAAACGAAGCACGTATCTCAACCCTAATATACTCATCTATCCAGGATTAAGCTTAACCTGGAATATATTGGGATAATAAACCCAACATTCTATAAACACGAAACGTATAACACCTGTATCAACACAATAATTTGGTAGGAGGAAGGTATTAAAGATAATAAATTGAGTGGAGTAAAGGTATAGTTTTTTCATCAAAAATGCGTATTCTGCGTCGTTATGGTTTGCTTGGTGTCCCTCCCGATAGTAGTGGAAACTGATTCAGAGTGGAGTGACGTTTGCGGAGCAAACACCCCTTTGTGACAGGATAACAGATTATTTTTATTAGGATTACAGATGTGTATTGATGGTATACATTAATTATTTGTTCGTTTAAATAACATAATAATAAAACTATTTGACAATAATAATATTTATTGTCAAAAAACAGTACAAACTGCGTATGACCACGTGGAGGGAAAAAAACAAACTAATTTACTCTCCGAAAGCAAGCAAGGGATCTTGCTATCTATCATACTTATAACTATCTATCATACTAACTATCATACTTAACAACCATAACAAGTCCATATTTACAGCCGTCTGCACCGTAGATGCAAATGTTACCAATTTCTCTCCGAGTTGACATGAGTCCCTCACTGCGTCGAAAATGAATCATGACATATTGTATAGTATTCTTTCTACTTCTTGATTACTGTTCATTTGGATTTTATTTATCATAATCATTTCTCGGGTTAAAATTCCAAATACACGTATAAAAATTAATAGTATGAAAACGAGATTGGAATCTAATGATAGGCAGTTAAACAGTGTAACTTAATTTTCGCTCATCACGAAATATAACTGATATTCAGGCACAACATTAAATGCATTACATAAAATTGAGCGAAAAACACGATATGAAAATTAATTTATTGTCAAAAAAGCAATTACAAACTGCATATGAATTTTTTACTTTCAACTTTCATTTTTTAGGGAATTAAAGAAAATGAATTATAACAAATCGTATAATAACTAGGTCTATTTCATTATCTTAGTATTTCACTACATAAAATTTCACTAATAATGATTTCAAAGCAACTGCACAAGATAACACAGAAGATCAATATCAATCACGATTGCAATATCAAAAGGTCCCAATTCCTCCAACTAATTCTGAAAAATAGGGCTCGTCCGGGATTTGAACCCGGGACCTCTCGCACCCGAAGCGAGAATCATACCCCTAGACCAACGAGCCGTATATATTCGTAATTATATTTATGTTAATATGAGATAACAGAGGTTGCAACGTCATCTTGTCACGACACGCCATCTAGTAATGAACGGAGAAACTAAACGAGCGAACGATTTTTATGGAAATGAAAAAACTACATGAACTAAAAAGAAGTCAAAAGAATTTGAATATTAAATGCTAGCTAAGTACCTGTGGCTGAACTCAGGAAAATATTGGATTTTTGGAAACATAATCTTAAATGTTTATTCATTTCAACTAGGACTGTGTAAAGTACGTCACTCTCTATTTTCAATTTCCTTACTTAGCGACCCACCATTAAGTAATTTAGGGTTAAGGTGCTTTCGTGCATAAAAAATTGTTATTTGATTTCTCCATATGACGGAGTGAGAGCTCTTTCAACAAAATATCTGTAACCATCGTGCTAATAATACCAAAGCTTTGAGTAGTTGGCAATGACCCTCGTTAATTTTTTCATTTTTTTAAAATGAATTATCCAAGTGAACCTACATGTTCATTAATTTTTGTGAGGTAAAAATATTAACACGTAAACAGATATTAAGGTAAAAGTATTCATGAAAATTCTCTTACATTGATATTGACTTGACATTATATTGACCAAATTGACTCACATTGTTATTATCTACAGTATCGATTCTTATTACGTTGGACACCAGCCGAATGGTAGTGACAGCAAATTGTTGACTGAACAGCGAGTTTTCGTACGTTTTCCAATTATTATCAAGGGAAATCCCTTATTACCTCATTCGCATAGGGAAAACGGCGAGGGTATTCTACCACTACGACAGCAAATAGCGAGTAACGAAAAAAACTGGTGGTAAAAAAACTCATTGTTGTATAAATCTACTTTTTTGTTTTTAGTACTGTCAACACTGATAATATACTAAAATGATGTTTATAATACTAACACATTAAATATATTCAAATTTTGTATTATGTACAAGAAAGCTCAGATGGAATTTAAAAATGAAAATTTAAAAATCCTAAACATGTCGTCGTTACGATAATATCATTCCTAATCTCATGTGGAAACAAGTCACGAATTGGAAGATTATTTTTCAGATAACAAAAGAATGAAATGTGTCATCTCATTGAATGAGAGTCAAAGAGTCGAGAAGAGAATTTGAAGACAAAATAAACAAAATAAAAATTATTGTCATGTATTTATTCTTATAACGTACGCAAATAAAAATGGAGTCATGGTGACTACATTAGGGAAATTTTAAAGTAGAACTTGATACATGAATCTAAAACAGCACTATCCATTTTTTTTAGCTCGCAGGTCATTTTCTATACACTTTCGATTGAAAGTCGGATCTGCACGGGAGGGGATGGGGTTTCGCACAATGTTACTGAACGAATAAAACTAATGGATCATATTTATTTATTTATTTATTACATAATATTTTTATTATCATCAAAATATTTATAATATTTCTATATGGGAAAATTAAATAATATTTTCTTTATTTTTAAAAAGTATTTTAATATTTATTATTGTAGTATAATGTGTTCATATTTTAATGTATTACGGGGTAATTCTGAAAACAATTTTCTTTTTGCTCTAACCGGATATACCACGTCAAATATCAATTCTGAAAGCATATGTTTATATGATAAAGATGTAAACCCTCATGTTTGATGAAAATTTTGATATAAAATATACTATTATAATTCGCGGGTCCCAAATAAGGTTTCTGGGACGGCATATGGCTCGCGCGCCATTAGTTGGACAGTGATGATCTAAATTGTTGATGAAATCTTCGTAAGAAATTTCGTAAGTGCAGTACAAAGTATTTAAGGAATATTAGAGCGAAAAGAAGCCGTGACTGCTTTTTAGAGGCTGCGAACCCCATTGTAGAGGTTCTTGATGTCTCCGGATGAAATCGGTAGTGGTACATGAAGGGACTGCACAACCATATATACTTTATTCACCGGTAGATTTTTAAGCACTATACTCAGAATAATCTATATTTCGATAATAGTTTGTACATGTATATTTTTTGCGTTAAAATTACAAACATATTGACATTCTATTAGTATTATAACTCCCAGCTAACTTTTTATCTTATCTAGGAATTATTGCTGAAATTTTTGAATCCGCCTCAACATTAGGGCCCTTGATCGGAATTGATGGGATGGTACCTTGCTTACTTCCGGAGAGTAATTAGTTTATTGTCCTCCACGTGGTCATACGCAGTTTGTACTGCTTTTTTGACAATAAATGTATTATTATTAAACATTTATTATTATCCGAGAATACTAAATCTAGTATTTCAAACTGTCCATTAGTTTCCGTAGTCTTGCATCTTAGGAACGAAGCATTAGAAGAATTAACTAAGAATCACGAAGAGAACTCAAATGTTAAAAGGAAATTTGAAATTTGAAAATTCTGCACCCATGTTTTGTACTTTTAATCATTCGTGTATCTGCAGAAGAATGAAACAAGGTTGAAATGCATGACGATTTTAAGTTGTGTTATTTATTTAACGACCGTATCTGAAGCAGCTAGTGAACTATCGTATACATAAGAATTACACATGTACGTGTTAGATCCAATATTGTATGGATAGATCACGACACAGAACTCACTTTAACGACAAGTAGATAAATATCCATTAAACGTTCAAAAACTATCTGAACTCAACCGGCGTGGTCCGAGGGGTGGAATTCATCTATTTTCGGCCGCTTCACACAATTTCACGTAGACTAATGAATAGATGTATCCCAACTTTGACGATACCTACGCTTCATGGGTTACTAGTACCCTCACAAATATTTAATGGGTTACTGTTACCCGCACGAATAACGAGAAAATTACGACAACGAAAATAGAGTAAACAAGTTAAAGTAGAGATTTAAAGTAGCTTTCTGACTTGTACGACAGTTTTACACCACTTCACCCACTTTGTGAAAGATCCGTCGATTGGTATAGGTTCCTATACTGAATAGAAGCATCGTACAAAACTAATATTTGTATTTTAGATATTCCTGTGTGTATAACATATTTATACCAAACAAAAANTCAAAAACTATCTGAACTCAACCGGCGTGGTCCGAGGGGTGGAATTCATCTATTTTCGGCCGCTTCACACAATTTCACGTAGACTAATGAATAGATGTATCCCAACTTTGACGATACCTACGCTTCATGGGTTACTAGTACCCTCACAAATATTTAATGGGTTACTGTTACCCGCACGAATAACGAGAAAATTACGACAACGAAAATAGAGTAAACAAGTTAAAGTAGAGTTAAAGTAAAAATTTGTACAATTTGTTTCATTTTGTGGTAAATAATCATTCATCTAAGAATTATGTTTTTTTTTTTTAGATACAGTGTTTCTTTTCTTACGAACGTAATCTACATTCCGATCCTCGCCTGTTCCATTAAACAAGGAAATGAAGATAACGCAGCAATTCCTCGCCGACCGCTCTCCTCGAACCATCAAGATAAGACCTTCCTCTGCGAATCCTTCATTTCGCACACAACCTGGGTGGTGAGAAGGCTCCACGTGATATGTAGGTCTAATGCGAGAGCGGTCGGCGGGTGCAAGGCTCGAAGCGACGAGTGCTATCACTCCGTTGCAGCAGACCCATTAAAGACTCTTTGCTGCTCCCAACTCTTGCGACGCAACGAGCGTTTTAAGATTTGGCGACTGAGAGCAGCGCAACGACGCTGCGGAGGGGAATAACGTGGAGAGGTGGAGAGGTGGGGGACACGGCGGCGGTAGAAAGTGCGACGGACGAATGGAGGGACAGGATTGTGTAAAACTATATGACTTGTACGTGGTCACGGAAGTAACGGCACACAGAAGACATCGTTTAAATTTTACATCGCTCTGTCGCAGAGAACTAGACGGAAACGGTGCAGTGGTACTAGAGACCCACATTGTCTTCAAAAATTCAGATATTTATAATTTCTGTCGGTAATTCATTTTCAACAATAATTTTATTCTTTAATTTTTTTTTCTTTAAGACATTAATACTTCTAGTGAGTAAACGTGTAGGTTACACGAAATTTAGTAATTTCTTTTTTAAAACTTTCTTGAGCGACCTGAGTAAAATAAAATTCGTAATCACCGTTACCCCAAAAATCATGAAAGCTCGAAACATCAAAAATCTCCAACACTTTCACATAAACTCTAGCCTTGAATTACTGAAAAATATAGAGAAGTGGATCATAATAATAATATTATTATAATTATATTATTATGATGGAAGCCATGGATAATTATGGAAACAGAATTTAATCCAAGTGTACAACTATTTTGCCTTTCTCTTAGCGTACTAAAATACTACTCTAACGTGAATACGGGGAAAAAGTTTCCCTTCCAGTCAACTGGCTCGTTGGTCTAGGGGTATGATTCTCGCTTCGGGTGCGAGAGGTCCCGGGTTCAAATCCCGGACGAGCCCTTCTTTTACATGACGACTGGGACAGAAACTATATAGAATATAGATCAGAACATGTTGTTCAATATTCATTACCAACTGGAATGTCAGAACTGTCTTCAAAAATCCTTTGGTGATATGAGGCGTGCACTGCAAAAGTGGTGTAAGTCCATAAATATGGTTTGAAGACAAACCGGAAAAATCAAAAATAAAAGATATAGTTAAACCTAACATGTTCCTTTGAGAAGTAGTTGCATACGTAAGTAGTTTTTAAAATGAAAATACCACATTTTAGATTGGAGCTCTCAATTCTACATCCATAGCCAAAATTCTGTAAGTTCTTAGATTGCATAAATCCATGTCCTTTTACTTTTATTTCATTTTTCGTTTATACAGGATTTGCCAGATTTACGACATTCTTGCGAGCACTTCTTATTCACGCAGCTTCAATCCCATTTCCTTTACTCCCTCTTGGTGTAATACTGACAGATTAACCTTATATTAAATAAATCAACAGATTAACCTGACATTAAATAAATCAACAGATTAACCTGATATTTTATTGTACTATTCTATGGATTTAAATTGTTGTTTCACGCAAAACTTTATTGAAACTGCGACATCTTGAAATGAAACAGAACCTTTTCCTATCCTACCTTTTACAATGTATTTAAAGTCAATAGGTCCAGATACATCCATAAATTTGAATGTTACTGTTACTTTTTATCTCTGGTAGAATTATCCTGTCTAAATGGTTTTTCTTCGATCTCTTCAAATTTGCTTACTTCACTATTGTACTCAAGAAAGGAGGCAATTTGTAAGAGCAGTGGGAAAGTGCTGTACCGCAAGAAGAAAAAAGAAGAACTATGAGTTTACTATACTTTGACTCTGAAATGCCGACGTTAAGTTGTGTACAAATTAGGCATTTTATCTCAAATTTGTCAATTTTGTACTTACACCACGCCTGCTTTGAACACCTCGCACGACACACGTAATAAAGATTTCATCTTCAACATACACTATGTTCTGTGGATTGGAGACCAAAACAACGCGCAGTAAAAATTCTTTACTGCGTCTTTAATAAAAAAGACAAACAAAACATAACGGGTTTCATTTTTGTACTAATGGCTAGAAAAAATTCTTAACAATTTATTGTAATTAATTATATATTAAGAGCAATATTCAACTTTTAATTTGTTTTGGGCAAAATCGATGGTCTTAGAGACGCAACTCAAAGTTCCTCTTCAACATTTTTCTGATTTTCACTCGCTCTCGATGCTGTGTATTGGATGAAATGTAATCCGGTGATAACTTTTTGTTCAGAACTGATATTTCGCGCAGTTGTATTTTGGCCTGCGGAAAAGTCTCTTGACAAGTTTGTAGTTCCATATAATTTTGAGTTTTCTGTGTATGTTTACTTTATTTATATCATGTTTTATTTTTGGGTGATGTTGAATCGTGCTTTTCTATCGTTTAGCGTGTATTTGGAAAAGGTATTCCGAGGGCAATAATCCCTCAGATTCCAAAAACGAAAATAACATGAAAGGAATCACGGAAGTAAAACCAAGTCTTCTCTAATGCTACAACAAATAATTATCTTTTTTCGATGGATCATCAATAAAATATAACAATTGCATTAAAAGAAAAGAATATATATAGCAATCTGAACATTATTATCTTATTATTGTTTAGTTTTTACGAAGAATTTTTAAGTTCACATCATGCGTCAAAAATTAAATTAATAATTTTAGTTTGCGACGTATTTCGAACACAATAACTATCATAATGAATATTCCTGAGCAAAAAATGTGTAAAGTAAAAGTTAATTTCATCATTATTGTAAATGAATAATATAGCAAATATTATTATTACCAACGAATTCTTGAAAACGAAGCAGAAATGAGACACTTCACATTTTGAAATTTTAATTAAATTATTTTTATTTGTACTTTCCTCACTCTCAGATGTGACAAATCAAATTGCAAGTATGGAATGAGTGTTGTTAGAGAATCGACGGGAACAGTTGAACATGTTGGCTACCCGGCATACCGTATATCAAACTGGACCAACAATATCGTACACCACTGTTTCTTAATAATATTTTAAGCTCTGAGAAGTCCGAAAAAAGATCTGATATTTCCTTAGCTTTTATATGGCAGGGGAGTATGCTAAATCCATTGTCTAATTTTTCAATGATAAAATTTTCCTTTTCGTGGAAGCAGACTTTGTGTCTGCGGGTTCCAAGCAATATCTCTGCACTACTCTGAAACACTCGTTTTCTAGCTTTTTTAGTCTATGCATACACAATCATACGGACATAAGAAACACGTTTTCAAGGAGAAAATTTATTTAAGACTAAATGATTTCCCAATGTATGTATTTATTCCAATTTGTAGGTATACGTATTACACTGCATTATACCTTGTTGATGCTCGTCTAAGAAGTCAATAAAATTAAGGTTGGGCAGTATTTGATTGGCGTGTTACTGCCACATTTTGTTCTAACTTGACTTCACATACCGATATAACTTTAATGTGATATAGTCATTAAATAATAAAATTAAAACCAAAATGAAGGTACGTTGAGTGTTTCCTTTTCAAGACATTGTTTCATTTGTGTGCGTGTACATAAAGTGAATGTATTCGGGAATTATTGTATCATGCTATTATAAATATCGTCGTAAATGGATGCTCAAATGTTGAATCTCTCCCTCCATCTCTCTCTTCGTTCCTCACGTCACAGCTAGAGACCTTAATCAAGAGAGAACCGTCAGAGGCGGAAATATAATGTACAATTTCTCATACTTCCGAAAAAACATTTCGCGTAATTTCTCATAGTGGTTTGAATCTCTTGCTGTTGATCACATGGCTGTGACGCGTCACCTTCCCGTTCTCCCTACTTCACCAATAAGATGCGAGCGTCGAGTGAGAGATGGTGCTAAAGGAGCTATGAGAATTTGTACGTAGTAAATACATCTGTTATGAGAAATTACGTGTTCTTACGTTGTGAACTCGACGGTTCACTCTCGATTAAGGTCTCTAGTCTTAGCTTCCTGCGTCGGGCGAGCAAAGGCAAGCGGAGTGCGGCCGGGTGTGCGCAATTAATTGCCCGTGCTGTTATTACAGGCTGGAGGCGCTTGTAGGGAGCGTGTCGCAGACCGCAAGCTTCCGTAACGGCGGCGCCTCCCACCCCCAAGACGACGCTCCTGTTCCATGTTGGTAGCTTCGACCCCTCCACAAACGACACAGCAACAAGCAATCTTCGCTTCCTGCACCTTTGTAACCATAGCTGCCACACATCCCCACCCCCACGGGACACCGCTCGAGTATTTAAGTAATTAGTTGACAGGTCTGGCGTCACCACCGAATCTACTAGTGCTGCCATATTTCTTCCTGTTTTCCAGTTACCAACACCAGTATCAAGAAAGCAAGTTTTTGAGAACTCCAAAAAGTTTTCAAAAATGTTACATATTCATAATAGGTAAGAAAAAAATTAACAGAAAATATAACATTGCAAATTATTATATAGCATAAAAATTGAAAATGAATTTTACTCTAATATATTTACCGTTTATAAAAATATGAAAAATAATAAAAACATAAAAATGTACCGTTCTTTTGTCTATTTTCGGTACTTTAAGAAGTCATTCAAGGTCGAAAACTAGGGTTGAATATCAGAACTTGATCACGTGGATCATTCCCAAATATCATAACAACAATCCTAATTTGATGCAAAGTAAAATTGACTGGAGTCCGTCATCTCTGAGAAAACTCAATTTTAATTGTACAGCATAAGAGAAAACTGTTAACAAGCATGCGAAGGAAACATTCTTAACCGTGCTTATGCCTATACATCCATTTAGATATTAGGGAGTTTTGCATAGAGTACCTGCGAGCTATCGTACACGCTATCCACATACAAGTCACTTCTGTACATGCTCAGAAGTTTGTACGCGAACGCTCCTAGCGTAGTTCAACTTCTGACGCCTCTCTTTGCGTATGATATTAGTGGTACGTAAGACCCTGTAAGATCAAGTATTCTCATGCGCCATATTGGATCAAATGAAGCTGGCGCCCTTAACGGATATGCATTTGTAGACCGCTTTGAAAACATATTTTACATTTATTTTATTGTTAATGAAATAAGTGCAGTAAAGAAACTTTTTTTCGGGCGTGGTCTACAAATAAATATTCATTATTGTGTTATCAAATTTATTTACGGATATCCATTGACAAACAGGTTAGAACTATTGAATAAATTTTTGTTAACATAAAGTTTCTGAAAATATTTGTCAAATTTATACATTAGTTTTGTATAGCTGTTAAACAATCATTACTTTGTTAAATATTCTAATAGATATTTCAATTTGTAACATATAGAAGTTTCTCATATACTGAATTGCATTTGTACTCCCTACGGATGAATTTAATGGAAACGACCTTTATCACCTTCGGAAAACTAATAAGATTCACATATCAATAATATGTAAAATGCATTTTCCTACTGTAAAACGAAGCAATTATGCACTGTAATGTCACAATGCGTTTATTTTTTATTTATTTTATGCCTTTTGGAGAGGTTCAGGCCATGAGGNTCACAATGCGTTTATTTTTTATTTATTTTATGCCTTTTGGAGAGGTTCAGGCCATGAGGCCTGCTCTTCCACCTAACGCTTGGACTTGGGAAATGGAAATGGAAAGGAGAGACGTTGGATTAGCGGGGAACTTATGGTTCCGAACCAACATTTGTCTGGAGTAGATGATAACCTCGCCTAGTTCGGCCGAGCAGGGTTTGAACCCACACTCTACCGCTCAGCGGGATCATGGAAACGAAAACGCTACAGCTCTCAGTTAAGCTTGACGCTCACACTTCCAGACTTCTTGGTTAAGATTTGACAGAAATACACGCGATTATAAAAACTTTATAGAAACAAATTGTAATATTTCTGTATTGCAGTCAGACCCAAAAACTATGCACAATTTAATTACAATATTTTGTTCTCCAATAGCTTGTCAAAAATTTAATTTCTCTAAATTAAAGCGGCGCGATTCCTGTGCTTGCAAGTGCTACATCGTATTGTTTGATTCCATGTTAGATCCAATATGGCGTAAGCTAATACCTGTACTTAGAGCTTTAGTGGTGCGCTAATGAGAGAAATCATGGCGGTTTCTGGCGTAGATTTGAGGTTATGTTGATATCCGAGAAGGTATGCGAGAGATTTGTTGGTTGTGTTTGCAGTATAAACACGTGCTGGTGTACTCACAGTACAGTTTATTTGCGTACGCTTGCACAGAAGTAGTTTGTTTGGGTTTACAATTTGTAATATGATTTCTGTCGAAGGTACGGTATGCAAATGCAATAGTTCTTTCCATGAGCGTTACGCGGTTAGCGTCATCAGCACAACGTATACGCTAGGAAACGTGTACGTTGTGCAAACACTTTTATAACATCGTACTTTACTTAGAGTAAAGTAATCTTACACAGAGAACATTAAACCCAAGAAGAAAAGCATGAATAGGAATGCACGGTTTTTATTAGCTTATTGTATAGTGAGAGCTGTAATTTATTCTGAGTGTTAACATAGTCATAGGCAGAGTGTATCTGCTCTCGACAATAAATTATTAATTCATTCTACCTATCGCCAAAATCGGCCATCAATTCACTTTACTAGCTCTGGTGGCGCTATTGTGTTCTTTCTGCATCGGTGTGGAACGAATATTACATTGTGCATTAGTTTGTTGAATTAATGACGAATTTTTTACAGCAAATAGTCGCGACTAGTATTAATATTTATTAGGACATTACTTCAATTCGTAGATGTCGGCAATTCGTGATAGGAAGCAATATTGGATTATTTTCATTACAGTCGCATGACTTTGGGTGTGATGTGGTAGTCCCCAGGTGGCAGTACTACAAGACATATCGTGCATCCATTCACTAATCACGTTGTTGTAAGAGGAACGAACGTAATACCAACAAGAATGTTATAAGCTAAGCCAGGTTTCCTCTTGTTGCCTCAAAAAGCATTGCTATAAAACGACTAGTACCTCATTTGGTTTTACACGTTTAAGGTGTTTAAACCATAACCATACTGTGTTATGGTTTACCAGTATACTGTGTTAAAAATTAACTCAGCGTGTAGCCCATGATTCAAAGATGAGTGCAATCACACTTTTCTACATTCAACGTTGTAATATTCATAATAATTGTATTTAAACCTTAAAAATTGAGTTTTCAGGCATAAATCATAAATGTCAGCAAATTTCACATAAATCGTTCAAGTTAACTGCAGTCAGCTGTGAGTGATCACAAGTGAGGTTATATTTGGTAGCGTGTTCACGAAAGCGGTGAAGTCATTACAACACCACGGCAAGTACACGGTGTACGTTATTTTAAGACGTTTAATGCACTCAGAGTAATAAAAATCAGCTCACCCTCCAGCATTCCCCCCCCAGGGGACTTACATCTAGTTAATATGTGTTTGGCAAACCCCGAGCTGTGTCTGGCATTACTTCCACTTACTTGTGCAAGGCTCCTTCCTTTCTCTTTCCTGACCTTCCTTGGTCACTTCTTCGTTCTTTTCGATCCTGACGCTATTAGTTTGCGAGGGTTAGGGTATCCTTCATTTTCCTCATTTTTTGTCCTTAATGTTTTGATTTTTTGTTTTGAGATATGTTTTGGAATGTTGTAATTCAGGAGGGTTTTCAGTGGGTATGGTTGAGTCATTCGGCGAGTCCCAAACGCGGGGAGAGTCATGTTGGCTCTCCCTAGTGCGTAACTGCATTTTCCCTACCTATACAAGTTTTTAGGGCTCCAATGATCTCGATGTCGACGAGAGCCGTAAAGTCCCACACACAAAAATCCAGCTATTGACTCAAATATGTGCGCAATTACAATTTTATCGCAAATAATGATACAATATCTGGGTGACAGAGTTTCGCGCGAAGGGCTCACAAAATGGTCATATGATTTTCAATCAATCGTAAAAAAAATTTTAATGTAGAACCGATGTATGACCACGCATATCATAATCTTGATTAAATGAATTTAAAAAATATTTTTCGTAAAGGTATTCAACCCATGGTTTACTTACTCAGTTACCCTGCTGTGCAACCATTAGTAGAACGAATGATAATTCTATACGTAACTATTTCGCTAATTTGGTTACTGTGTAGTTTATTTTGTCCATATATGATTTTTGTGTGTGTCCGGATTTGAAGAGTAATTCTTAAATGGTATGGAAATGACACACTCTATATACCCGGTAGAACACATACAGAGAATAAATAGAAAATAACAATTTGTCTTCAATTATCTCAACGTCTCGAATATGTACGTGTGAGATCCGAGTTCGATTCCCGGCCGAGAAAGTTATATTTGCATTTATTTTTGTCAGCTGCCTGATTATACTTTCCTCGTGTGTTTAACATTTTTATTGTACTTATTTTTTTTTTAAATTTAAAAAATAAACAACAAATTTTAAGTCAGATGTTTCGAAACACGCCGGATTAATCTGCTGTGTACTGTTTGTGGCGAATATGAGTTTACGGATTCTTAATAAAAAATATGTCGTGGATGGCTCTTTCAATGATGCAGCGGGTGGTCAGTTAAGGATGTTCAACAAGAAATGCGGTGGTCAAATCCTTTAGAACGATATTTTAATATTCCTCGTATTAGGTTTCCGTAGTATCCCTTCAGATTTGGCAACGCTGACTCGTGATTCGGCTTGTTAATGTCACGTGTGTTAACTTTAGTGGCGAGGTGTTAAGTGAGGAAAATGGCTAAAATGAAAAATAATCAGAAAAGGTTTTATTAAAAGGGAAAGATGGTGACTGAAAGGGTTAAACTTCAGAGGAAAAAATCTCAAGAGAAGGGAAAAATATACTAACTATATTCAATAGCAATAGTTGCTTAGATAGGCCTAACCTCCAAAAAATGAAAAATATGAAATCGAGAATTAGTACGCGGGAAATAAAAGAAATGTGAAAAAATATGATAGGTATTCAGTTTTTATGATGGTGTATTCAGTTTTTACTTCCCTTGAAATAACTATAATATTCAGAAAATACTTTTTTGAAGGTGCCAAATCGGCTTTAGGCAACTCATGTTATAACCACCTACAATCAAAGTTAAAAGAATTTAACAAAATTGGGAAAATAATAAAAATTAAAAATATATGAAAAATATGGGGAGCGAAGAATATAAATATGTACTGACATTTCTTATCATTACAAACAATTATTTGGTTTTGTCTATTACAAATAAAATCCACTGAATGTATAGGGTAAATGTTAACATTTTTAGTAAAAGAGAATTTTTGTTTAAGATACACATAAGAAATAATATTATGAAAAATTTGAAATGTATTAACTTAAATTGAAATATTTTGGTCTTCTCGTGTCTCTCAGCTGCGACATTAATTTAATAGACGGCATCAATGTCGGACAACCACATCAAAGCAAACATTCATTTGTAACAGTTTTACGCAGAGGGAACATTTCTGTTGATTCGTCAATTTCCTGTAGATGTTCTCATCAAGTCGTTGAGTTTTTCCGATATCAATGTTGAATTTTTTATTTCTGGATAATCCTTATCAAATTTAATAATGCCATCAAAGATAACTTTTTGTAATGTGAATAATAATTGTTTGTAATTTTTGTATCTTCCAAATTTTACTTTCTTTCTTTTTTGTTTACATATGTTTTGTATATTTGGTGTGTATTTTCATATATACTTTTACTGTAGCACTGATGATATTATATACCTCGAAACGTTAGCAAGTTCTAAGATAATTTTAACTTTTTAATTGTGGCCTAACCTCAAGAAATTATAGTTAAATGAACAAGAGGTCAACAATTTGTGATTCTATTTTTATTATAGTGCGGAGGAATAACTGGTGCAGGCTCAACTATTTATGTGGTCCACTCAACGAAACAGTGGAATACATATAAACTTGATTAGGTTGTATTAACTACTATTAAATATTTACTGAGGCGCTCCCCATTTAATACTGAAATTGCTATAGTTTAAAACTGGCCAATATTTTAGTGTGTCGTATCGGATATGACTTCCACGTATTGATCTGGAAACAGGAAGAGTTGAAAATGTATTTTGGAAATGAATAAAGAAAGAAACTGTAAAGAAACGGAGATCTATGTTTCACACTGCAACAACAGTTTGGTGTCAGCAATTTACTGTGATTCTGAAATCCCTTCTGGAGTGATTCATAGAAGCCGATACTTTGTCTACGTGTTTCGCACAGAATGCGGACTGTTTCAGTGGCTCCGCATGACGCGAAGACGTGACGATGGAACGAACACTAGTGTGGAGGGGTGGGGAGGGGAGGGAATGGGGACGGGGATGGGGAGACAGGAGCGGCACGTGTTGGGAGTGGCACCGAATCAAATCAGCACATGGTTCCCAATGTTATGCAGATAACGCTTTAGCATCAGAGGAGGCGCAAGGGTGGGGGATAACAAGGAAGCTCTACTGAGGCTCCTGATGGGGGTTGGTTGGGGGGTGGGGGAAGATGGAGACTACTAACGAATGCATTTGGAGGATTGGATGGGGTGCTGTGGTACCAATGAATTTTCTCACCTCTCTCTATTATCTGGAGCTTGTTATAATTACTGTAAGCGGATGAACATTTAAGTTCAACCAAGAAAGAAAATTGGGTAGGTGTCGTTTTACGTAAACTTAATTATCGGAATTCACAAGCGAAATATATATCGACATTTCTACTCGGAATGTTCGATGTCATCAAAGCTATCTGGAGGAGGAACGAAGAAAGGAGACTAAATGGGTCAGTTTTAAATCACCAAAACAGTAGTGCACTAAATAGTTTGGGATTAATTATGTAAAATGGATATTTTATACCCCATAATCAAAATATGTCAATAAAACTATATTTGATGATTTGTTTTGCGTGAAAAATTTTATTTCAAAATATAATAAATAAAATATTTTAAAATTCTATGTTACGTAAAAACATTTTTCATGTAAAGAAATTATACAAAAAGAACATTTTTGAATAATAATTCTTTGTTATTTACTACCTAAAACTGAGGAGAGAGACTAGAGGTGTGGGTAAGATCAAGGGTTGAAAGGAAAAGTATTTATAAAAAATAAGAGGATTTTTGTTATTACATGCTGCCTCGTAGAAACTATTTTATTTGCAGCTAACAATAAGTTTTATTGAAGAGAAATTTATGTAGTTGTGTAAGTTACAAAAACCTGAGGAGTAAATTAGCAGGGCCCAACAACATCGCTGAGCACCACGTCCAGAAATACTTGGCTCTCCAGCCTAGAATATCCAAGCGAGACATTTGGCCAACCATTGTATCCACTGGCGTGATGACGTAAACGCACAATTATTTGTTATAAATGAAAACTAGAAAAATGATTATGTTCCGTTCTTTATTGATCAAATATGAACATTCTACTGTATGGTGTAAGCCCGCCCTGTTTGTAGTTATTTTTATCATCCCATTGACGCGTAAATGTAATTTCACACAATTATATTATATAAGAAGCCTGTGGTTCGGGAGCAATCTGAATATGTGAAGCCATAAGCACAACGTCACCTGAAGATGGTGCACGGAATGTAAGAGCAATGCGTGTCCCGGCATGCAAAGCGCTCGCTCGCTTCTGAATCGTCAATCCGAAGCGTTGAATTCTCTCATTCGACGGTTGGCGGCGCCACTGTCGCAAAGTCAATAGCCGAGCTCTGGGAATCCCCCTTTCATGCATTCACATCACCGAGATAGGCGTGACATACGGAATGCTTCTTTCCTGCGATTTCTCAAGCATGGAGCTCAAGACGTAAGCCAATTAATTGAGAATTAGTTTCAAATACCTTAATCGTAAAACAAAGAAAGTGAAAAATTACTTTACTTGTCTACAACATTAAGGAACTCCAGGTATCTCTAGGATGATATGTCATTAATGTCACATTGGCTGCTTTGGATGGTTACGACTGAAGCTAATAGCATAAAAATATTGCACATCATTAAAAATGAAAACGTATATATAAAGAATTCAACGACATTAAAAAAGAACTAAAAAAGTGATTTAAAATTTTGAAATTTACCTTCTAAAGAACTAAGGCACTTTCAGATTATAGTATAGTTAATATTGATGGAACACAAGAGTAAAATAATAATAATTAGGTTTCTTCATCGTGCGTGTTGAAAATCACAGTTAACGATAGTTTATTGATGATGAAGGGATTAGTAATGATGTACTTGTACACTGTCACATAACACATGACAGTCAAGTTTACATTGGTTTTGATTTGATATATTTTGATGATTTCGATGAATAAATGTACGAATTTAAAAGGAACACATATAATGATTTTGCCTTGGAGTGCAGGAATGTTAAATCTGTCGCAGTCTTAGAACCCTGGCACGGAATTGATGAGACGGTCCCTTGCTCGCAACTAGAGAGAAAATTAATTTATTGTCCTTAAAATAGTCTTATGCAGTTCGCTTAACTGCTTCTCAGACAGTAAATTTATTTATTCAAATAAAGTCGAAGAGTCCAGTAGTGCAATGTGTAGATAATAACGACATCCGCTACTATGTACGTATATATTTCACAACTAAGTATTTTATTTTAAGACATTCATGACTCCCATGACCCCACCCCTAAAGCCAGTTACTGAGTGCATCACTGAATTACCAGTTTGAATTTGTGAGCAATTATGTTCTCGAAATACGTACCAGGAAATATCACGCAACAGTCTTCTCTGTACGACCACGAGTTGAAATTGGCAAAAATATTTTCATTAACATAGCACGTCAATAGATATTTTTCCCGATATAGAAGTTTTCCCGACGTACTTAATCTGCTTTGCATTACTGTTATTTATTTAGGAATGTGCTTCATAATAAGACATGAGATTATGTGATTAAGTATCATTTAATGTTTAACGTTTGGTGAAATACTTCCTTAAGTTTATTGGCGAACAGTGTAAAAAAATTTAACAGTCCCATTATACATCATTTGTGCACTCTAGAACATTTTTATCCACCACTTTAGTAAACGTGCCAAATATTTTAAAATTGAGGAGAGTTAAACAGCGATATCTCACCAATGTTTTCCACGTAACCCTCTCTAGATCGCACGTTTTCCCGATTCGTCATTTGACGATTCCACCGTTGAGCTTTTAATAATTTGACTCTATGAAGCATAAGAAGGAAATACTCTAGACCCAACCAGCAGCTTTACTGGTAAGCGGCTCAAATATGAATAGCATCGTCTCGTTGCATCACATTCCGCGAATGCAGCTACCCGCAATCGAACCCTACACACGCGAGGAATCGCTACGACTCAGGCGGAAGGATCGCGACGACTCCGCTTTTCCCCCTTTAGTGGTGCAGGGGGTTGGGGAAGGGGGAGCGAACTACTCGGGAATGCGGAGCAGTGAACAAAGTATGCTCGTGCGACAAACGAACGCCGATTCGCAGACAGCAGACGACGCGTGAGAGGAGCGCTATGATCAGGAGCGTTCCGCGATCCTTGGGGCACTCCTGAGTTATTTACATCTCTCACGCAGAAGAACTAGGGATACAGTCAAGTGAAGGAAGGATTGTGCGGGTTCTGTTCCGTCTCCTGCAAAAATGTAGCGATGTGAATGTTACCGTAATCAAGGTACATTTTCACGTTTAAACCAAATAACAATATAATTTTCAACATACTTCATATCTCCTTCACGGTTAACTAGTGCACTTCATCTTTAACTAAAGTAGAATACGGAATATTACTGTTCATTTTTTAAGATAATGAGGAAATGTTTATCTTTGTATATATTATGAAGCGATGTTTACAATGGGATGATTCTTGAATTATGTATTCTTATGTATTCATTGTGAACCCTTAAGAATATACAAAATATATCGAAACGTTCGCTTAGCAGAAGACTTTTTGGTAATGTATGATTAACATCAACTTTTAAAACACAACTATACATCCCTCTTCATGGTCTGGTGTTATTTTCTCCTTCAGCAGTATGGTATCTGCGCCTCTATTTCAGCCGATTCTATTCAAACTCATTCTTGAAATTCCAAATATTCTGCTTCATACCATACATTCCTCCCAGAGTTTCTGTCCGTGATACAAGGAAAGAAAATACACATGACCGTCTTTTCCTCCAATAACATGTGAATAACATAAATGGTTTCGATAAATTTTCTCAATAGATGTTCGAATTGTTTGAAGGCAAAATGAAACAAACTTATTTTGCCTAGTCAGGTCCCAACCCTATAAAATAAAACTTTTACGGGACAATAAATGTTCGAAGATCAGGAATTTACACTAAAAATAGAATTCTCGTTTCGTTGTCAGTCAAAAAGGGAGGAGAAACTGCTGGTGCAGATATAAGACTTTCCAAAACTTTTTGCAATACAATACGATTTAGATTTGCATTCATCAAGCTATTCGAGCTAAAATGTACGCTACAAAAACATTGCACAGAAAAAAAAATACACGAATCTTTTGTATTAAGTGCAAAAAGTTTTAAAAACTTTGAAGATGTCATATAGAAAATAGAAATATTGGTCATTGTCACGAACTTAGGAATTTTTACTTTTGAATATACACTTCTTTAATTAATATCTACTTCTACTTCATATCTTCTTCTTTTTAACAAATTCGTGTTACTTTTTTCAACTTTAGTTTGGTTTTGAATTCGAATTGTGAGAAGCAAATAAAATGCAAACCCAGCCTTAGAAACCGGCGCAAAGTCTCAGATTCACAAGCCAATAAATAAAATAATCCGAAATTATTCACATCTTTCGTAGCTTCGATCCAACTTTATCTTCCTTCCTCGTATAAAACTGAGAAATAGTATCAAAGATTTAGCGATTGATGCGAAAAGTATATTTTACAAAATGTCCTTTTATGACACACCTCCTTTTTTTTATTATCACGAATATTTCCGACAAATGCAGTTTTCCGGAAGTAAGTCGGGACGTATACTTTATGGGCGGCGCATCAACACCAAACTCCGCGGTCAACGCACTCTCTCGCCAGGAGAAGGAACGACTGTTGGAAGAAGACATGAAAGAAGACGATCGACGCGCGTGTCGGTTGGGAAGTGCGGGGGGGGGGGCGGTAGGAGGATGCTCTCTGGAGACGCGTGGCGCGAGAGACGTGGAAAATACGAGGGTGGAATCGCGGGAGGAAAGGGGTTATGGAAAAGGCGAGGGAATTGCGCTCACTGAGGAAAAAGGAAACCGAAAAATTATTAATATTCCTTTCTATGTGCAAATACATGAAAGACAATCACTCAAAAGATTCAAAACTGATTTATTATCATAATCACATATTTTAGAATTTTAACATAAACCTAATTATCAATGTTTTCTTTAATTTGACGTGTGAATTTCACTACATTTGTTACTGGCATATCATGTAATAGTACAACCTAACGGAATATAATGAAATTCAAGAGGAGGCTTCGAAATGTTGTTGATCTCAACTACAGTGAATATGTGGTTTTAAAAATCATGTATTCATTATAATATTGTCTTTCATGTATTTCCACATGGCATGGAATATTAAAAAATCATATAGACAATCAGAGAGTAAGTGACGTAAAATTGAAAGCGACCGAAAATTGTTTACGAAAAACTGAAGCGCCAATGGCGTATTACATGTTTCATGACAAATCGATACTAATGAGGAGAAAATTCAACGATATATGTTGTTAAAGATTTTTGCAAATGCAATGCAAAATATTGTAAATATTGAAGACATATCCTGACCCCGATTTCTCTCTGGGTTTCCTTCGGGAAGAGATGGATATTTTACACAGGCTTTCCAGGTAATTGCTTATTGTGTAAGGGTGGTGTCCATTGAAATAATAAATCTGGAATTTTGTGTTATTTTAACACTATATAAACAATATTTTCCAAATAACCCATAGCTTGATAATAATGCGTACTACTAATTTTTTTGTTTGTTTTATTCAATACAAATTTGTTTGTATGCTCTTAATATTATAACATGTAATACTATATTTATTCTTATCTTAGGTGTATGCTGAAATGTTAAATCCGTCTCTGCCTTAGGGCTCTTGATCGGAATTGATGGGATGGTCACTTGCTTGCTTCCGGAGACTAAGTTAGTTTATTGTCCTCCACTTGGTCATACGCAGTTTGTAACTGCTTTTTTACTATAAATTTACAATATAAGCTTGGTTTGATCCATGGAAGACGCGCAACGAACAAAGCAGCAGCGTTGACGAACAAGCTTACCAATGGGTCCGCTAGACGTCAATAGTGATGGTGGGGAACATTGCATAAGACAATCACGTTTTCACTGATTCATTGGAAAATTGCGCATAGCTTCATTAGACTCGTGAAGGCGTCAGAGATTCAAAAGCAACGAAAGACTACGTGAAGTAAGAAAGGGAAAAGACGAAAGAAATAGTTGAAAGTTTCGACCGATGTTTTCCTCACTCTATTCTCGGAGGAACAGAATCAGTTATTCATCAACACGGATTGCTCAACAAGTATTGGAACAAAATGAATTATTTCATTATAAATATTTCTTTCTGTATTGCTTAAACAAAAACTTCGCTAGCGCCAGACTCTAATCAGATTTTCTTTAGGAAGGGATGCCAAAAAATCATTGTTGCTAAACTTTCCTTATTTTTAGTTAATATTTTTTTCCATTTATTAAATTATTTATTTCACGACGTTAATAAGTTCACAAACTATAAATTAATAAGAATTTACACACAATATATACTTCTATTAAAATTATAATAAAATTCTGGGGACGGGGTCATGAGTACCCCCTTTCGCCGCGTGCATGGCTTCTGCACATCAGCATACCTGATAGTAAAATACTACAATTAAATTTTATTAGGATAGAATAAGGAACCATATGATGTGCATAAAAATTTAAATTACATTACGCTGTCATGAATAGTCGCTTCACCTATAAATGTTCCATATTTTAAAAACTTGGATCAAAACATAGTTTATTGTTCTCCACGTAGTCATATGCAGTTTGAAACTGCTTTTTGGGCAATTTATTTATTTAAATAAAACTGAGAATGTATTAGAAATATTTTCATTATGTCTTAAACATGATAATTTGCATCATTTTTGATGTTATTCTCCTTAAGTCATAGATTTATTTTTCGAAATTTGTTTATTTAGACTTCAAAATCGTTGTGCATATATTTCTTCCGTGTACATACACGTGGAGAAGATATATGATAACTTTCGGTCAGATGAAAATGGCGACGACCCGAGTTTCGAACCCGGGACTACTGCATTGATGTCAGGGGTTTTAAGCACTACACCATCCGTCCACCTTCCGCACCTGTACACCATTTCCATTCCGACCTATTTTGAGACGTTGCCATACTTATAACACGTTTTTACCCTTCACCCCGTAGCCACCGAGATCACTTCGACCAGACACGGAGGGGGATAACCCGCACAGAAAATTTTACGTTTTCCACTATAACACTGAGGGAGAAAAGGTGGTAAAACTTTTTTCATAAGACGAATGTAAAAAATCGCACAAAATATTCGAATGATCGAGCGGATTCTCATGAATGACGCATGACAATGAAACTCCTGAAACCCGTGATTGTGGAGTTATATCTCGTGCAAAAATCCCCTCATTCTACAATCGAGATTGCAAAGGGGGAACTTGTTTAGATTTGAGAGATCGATTCAGTCGTCCGCATGGAAATAGATTGTGGAGAAGCACTCTTTCACGAAGAAATCATTTTTTTTTAAACTAAGGAAATAGAGCGGGACAATAAATATTACTTCAAAAAAGGAAAATAAATTTAATTCAGCTACAAGCAACAATGAAAGGTGGTTGCTGATATCTTTAAGGTTCGGTATCATACTAACAACCAATCAGAAATATTGTCTGGGTTCACCATGACACTGAAGAAATGATTGCATTATTGATCATTCAATTGTTTAAGAATTGTCGAAGGATTCGCCGTCAATTCTGATTTATTCCGTCATTCAAAATGTATATAGACTTATAACATCCACGATGTAATCATGTAACCAATAAATTATCACGAATCTGGCAAATTTATAACACTAGTAGCTTTATAACACTTCAACATTGTACGGGAATTATTTTGTTATGTTATTGTTCGTTATTTTAGAGCAGAAAAACACGATTTGAAATATTGAAAAGATTTTTTTGAATATTTCTTTGCGATTAAAATCGTATCGGTGGCGGTTTGAGTTCAGGAAAATCTTAAAACTTTACATTAAGAGGTGGAAAAGAGGGAGGGGGTGGTAACTCGAAATCCCATGTAAACAGTGAAAATTTCATCAAGTTCAGGACATATCTAGATTTGTATAAAAGACAAAAGGTATGGACACTTTTCTTTGTATAGAAAGAACGAAAATGGTACTCGAAAATGAAGACTCATACAAATTAGAAAACGAAATTCAATAGTGTTAAATGAAGTAATTGCGACCGGTAAATATTTTCTAAACAATTTATTTTCATCTTACAACAGGGTGATTTCCCACTATCATAATTGTATATTCAATGTATTAATATTTATTATGTAAGCACATTCAGCCATCGTCGTATTAAAATTTAGAGTTCAAGAACTCTAAAAAAAAGTAAAAGAAAACCTTTTGCACAATTGCCCTTGATACTTGGCATTGGAAGATAGGTTCATCTTACTTATTTATATTTTTATTTTAGCTTTAGTTTTTTTTATCTCGATTCATTAATCCTGTTGCTCTGTTTTCAAAACATTTAGAAACTTCATTAGATCCCCTTTCAAATCGAGTAATTTAATAATCTTAACAATTAATTTTTCTGCTTTACATCCTTAACATTGTTTATATTAGTGTATTTTATTTTAGACTGATGATGCTAGTTAAGCTGAAAAAAGCAAAATAATAAAAAGTTGTTCTGGTAGATAACACATCTGTCATTTATACTTCTTAAAATGAATACTGTTTTCACCTCACCGATATCCAACTATAAATAACGGTTTCTATGAAGAACATTGCTTTCTAACCCAGAGCCTAAAAGTGAAATTAAATCCAAAGAATTCCGAGGTCTTCGCTATACGCTTCGTTTATAGAGCGTTCCGAGTAGAATGTTTTTTCCTTCCGTCTAAATTTTGAAATAATTCGTATAATTATGTACATATTTGCATACAATATTGAGAACTATTTTGTATATTTTCCTCGCATTATTTACATTTTGAAATTAAAAAAGTGAAAACTTAATATTATGAAAGTAGATAAATAAAGCAACTAACATATGTTTTAGGACATTATATAAGAACTCCGGGCAACGCGGGGTAACATGAGCTAGTGTTTTTATAAATATGTAATCAGTTATTTTTTATTACTTCCTTCAATGCTAATCAGAGAAAACAATCTTAATCGCTATGTGTGAAATTACATCTTCAATACATAATAATTTCAACCACTTCTTCAAATTAAAACTTTTAAAAAATACAATGAGAAATCAGTCATTTAAATAACTGATTTAAGTTACAAATGGACTATAGCAGGTAAGGAGTTTGAGGTTACACGAAAGGTGAATCCCCTGTGCTGATCGCCGGGAAACAAGTTGCACAGTGATGCCAACATATTCCACCGTGACGACGATGGAGGTGGTGGCACCCCTGCAGTGACTCCCTCAACTCGCGCGGCAGAGCACTCGTAAACATTGATGTCCGCGCGGAATAATTCACGGCTTTAGGGCCTTCGCTTCAGTCATGTCTTCCTCCATCTCGCGCGAGAGCCCGCACGGCAACATCACTGATCTTTCGTCGGCGAAGGCGATGGCAGTTGCCTCCGAGCGAAAGGAAACCGACGGGGGAAATTCCAACCACTGCGATGAAACAAGGAGGAGGACGAGGGCGCAAGATCTCGTGAAACGGAATAAAGTAGAGAGAACTAAAAACATTTTAAAGAATCAAGCAAAGAAAACATATGTGTTATAATACATTCACATTGGTTTGATAATGACCACACTACTGACTGGAGAAACACTTCAATTTTTGATCAGAAGAAAATTTTCATAAAATGATATTTCTCAGAAGTGATTATCACAAAAATTACATATAACGCAATGTATTAACGATCTGACATAAATAAGTTGCCTAATCTAAACAACGTTTTAATCTTATGTTTTATCTTCTTCTTTGTTTGTATTGAAGATATTGTCATAAATGTATTTTTTTATGTTTACCAAATGTTGACATGATTTTGGATGAAAATGAATATACATTATGGATGGAACACCTGATGAAGTCAAAAATCTGTGCGTGATTAAGATTAAAACACTTCAAATGTACCAAGAAATGTCGCATTTTTTAAATATTTAGTTTCAAAACGGTAGAATAAATTAATTTATATGTATCATATTAGCTCTTTTCATAAATTAGTAATGTAAATACACTTGGATGAAAGACGTATTTACCTTGTAAGAAGTCTTAGTCAATTAAGTGAATATTGTCGCTACCTTGGTTGTCATACGAAAGAATACATTCTTACCGGTCTTACCCACTGTCAAATAAATCGATTCATTCTTAATGTTTACTGTCAAGTTAATCGACATTTCTTTCCAGATTTAACTTGGATATGTCATTGGAACATGATGAGTACACACCGCCAGCAGGAGGCTGCGAGTGTCTAGAAAACTAACGACGCATCGCGCAATCGACCCACAATCGAAATCAAAACTTGACAGAAATCCTTATATGTCGTCTACGACATCATTGAGCTAAGTAACATAGAAAATTAACCATCGAATTGGGTGGATTTCTTGATTGGGGAAATTGGTTTTACATCGATTTGGACACTGGTTAAAAATGATATGTACTCAGAGTAGAGACAGGACAATGTCACCAAATTGATAAACAATGTCATCACTAAACACATCGATGAAGATTCAAGCAGAGTACAAAACTATAAAAAAACATTTCAAAATTTCCGCAAGCAAAGTCGCATCTACTCAACAAGGTTTCATTAAAACTCATCGGTTTATCTCTTTTCTCACTTAAAAATGTTTCCCAGGACCCCCTATGCTCATACATGGCCGCATTGAAAAAATGAGAGTTCTATACCTCTCCGATCACATCTTGTGGACATCTTGGGTGGACATAGTCGTTAAAATGATTATGTATGCATTAAGTGGGCGAAACAAAGAATTGTGCAATTATGTGTTAATAAAAGAGCATTAAAAATATGCAATATGAGTTGAAATTACACAATAAATTAGTAATTATTCAGTGCTTCTAGAAATCACGAGGAATGGAATGCAAACATATAACATAACTTACAACATTGTAAAATATTAGTAAAATAATTTTCCTAAACTTAACATTATTTGCACAAATTCTACAATAATACATTAATATTGGACAAATAAGTTAATTATTACAAACGTTGCGTATTATAATTGTTATTTTTTTAAATATACACGGAAGTTTTAATTTAAACACAGACACAGAAAACATATCTGGTAAATGCAATACAATATTATAACATGTTTGTGTAGTTTCTACTTTTTTGTAAACATATTTTATGTTTATATTTATGTTTAACATCACGTTCAATTATTCTGGTGTTATGTTTCTTGTTATAATTCGTACCACCTGACATTAAGTTTCCGACGACGACTTCAACGTTGAGTCTAAACACTATGATAAAATATGAATTGTTCGTCCGTTAAAGGTCGTAATATCATTTTTTTTAATACAATCATCGAAAGTATCCTATTTTTTTATTCACTTCTTTCTTTTTTTCTTTCATGCGCGATACAAATGAGGGAAAAGTTTGTGGCGACGAGAAATCTTCTCTGTCGCACACAAGTAATTGACGCAATGAGTATCACGTTGACTCCCTACGCTCTCTGAATCGCTGCTTCTGAACCACGAACGAAGAAGAAGATTCGAGTCACGTGCGCTGGCGAGGTCTCAAGCAAGGAATCGCGCGAAATATGGATGAGTCGTTCGTGTGATGCGAAAATATCGAACGACTCCTTCAACTGTCTCCAACACTCCATTGAAGGTTAAACGCGAGAAAATTGTGATGTTCGGCAATTTTCTTTATCTTACAACGATTTGAGTACTCTACTCAAAATATGGTAATCTAATTTTTTTGTTATAGAATACTGCGCTAAATCAAAACACTTTTTTTCAGACACATGACATCAACGTCCTATAAAAAAAGTTCATCCTTTCCACATTATTTCAAACAAGGAAACTATGTTCCACCCAGTAAAAAAATAAATGGAAAGTTCCCAGATATTTCAACGATTCAGTCTAACACAAAGATAGAACATGAGCCCAGTTACACGTAAAATAGAACTGTGTTGTATAATTGTGTTTTTCTGGCATTTCAAGAAAATATATGTAACACATTGTATCCTATTACATCAATAAAGGAAACAATTATTATTTTTTAATACTCAAGCGTTCAGTTAATATTAACCAAACTTAGCGAATCATTTACAACAATCCTGAAAAAGAGTTTTTAAAATGTAAGATCGGTTCAATAAGTGCCTTTTATTTCAATATCGAAGATATTCTGTTCAATTTACTATTAACAGTTGAATACCCACGGTATTGCTAAGATGAATTTTATGATTTTAGTGCAAATTTTTGTCGTGAGCTTTTGTCAGTTGTACCAAATTACATCACAAATATGACATATGTTAGGCTACCAATTTTTACTCCTATCGAAGCATTTAAAAAGAAATACTGAAGAAAATGGTTTTCAAATAATTCATTTAACACGGTAATATTCAAAAACCGAGGTACAATCTTAGTTCGTTCACGAGGCATAGCAAAACTTTGACAAATCACATTTCACCCAAATTTACACATTAAATATAGGAATAACTAAAATGCATTTTTTTGGTAATCCTCAATATGAAAGAAACCGCATCTCAAAATTTCATGTTCCCATATTTAATAGTTTCACTCAGCGTTTATAAATGCTCTGCTCAGGTGAGGATAACGCCGTTTATACGTATTAATTTGGCAAAGCATATAAAATGTTAAATGTACCACGATGCAGCATATCCTATGAATATATTTAGGTTTCAAGATACTACCTCCTAGCCAAATTTCCTCCAGCTCAGTTCTGTATTCTCTTCAAACAGATAAGTGCACTAGTAAGGATATTTTACCTTTAATTCATTAGAGCGTATATAGAAATGAGGTTATAAACGTAGGCTTCCGCGGCCGGAATCCGTAAGAACAAGTCCATAGAAATGAGGTTTTTTTGGGTCCTAGTTAGCGTTTATTGGAGAATGATGGAAGTTGTTAATTGAGTAGAGATGAAATAGAGATGATAAAAATTGTATGTACGTTATGATCAGCCTTAGTGAAGATGTCAAAACATTATGTTGGCAGCAAAATATGTTTTTATTTGTTTGCATTAATCAAAGCGCAATCAACTATAATCTTAAAACGTCTTTAATAAAATACAATATTAATTTCGCGAAGGATTTCGTAACGTTTTTATGTTCTCCTGGAACAGTTCAAATCACTTACGGTAATTCATACCATTAGCGTAATATTCGAAATAAAAGTTTCCGTCATTACTGCGATAACAGGACTTGTATCGAACATATCACTGAACTTGTATCGAACGTTTAGTCCATCGAGAGATGTACGCAGCATCATCGGTTGTCTGTATCGGTAATTGTACTGTGGATTCCACGACACAAAAAACAAAAGGTCTGGGTGAATCTTGAATGCTGAGTACAGTCAAAATAGGAAAAATTTATTTATGGAATAAAAATACAATTCGAAAGTTCTTGCCATATAAGTCATTGGAAAGAAGTTTTCCTAGTGTTATTATTTCTCTTTATTATTGTGGTTAGATATACACTGATATTGGATTACACAAGTGTTCTTAACATCGCTCTCGTCAACATGCTGCACTTGACGGAGGTGATTGTGGGGAAAGAAACAAAAGACGAAATGAAAAAGAAAAGGATATCACGAACTGAGGAACAAGCGCTGTCGTAAAGCTTGAGAGAGAAAATACAAATAATCTGAGAATTGAGAGATCACGGAAATTAAAAAATAATGCAGTTGATAGTGAAGTGACTGGGATTTGAATGTTTCGTATTTTAATTTCAGGTCGCGATCACACAATCCGTTGGATGTTCCCCCAATCTTACTTACTCTAAAGCCGATATATGATACGAACTCTCAGAATATAATTCATAAAGCAATGTTGCAAATAAAATATTATTTGTTTGTATTTCAGGAAAACAACCTTCAATTTTTGTTCAGAGATAAAATTTTAAAATGAAGATCCTACCAATTAGGGAAAGACGTAGAAACCTTTATCTCTAACCCAGATTACCTACATTCTTCATTCCTTTTACGTAAAGTCAAGTAAATGCAATTACTGAAGGAGTTTCCTCCCCATGGACTGCCAATAACCCGAGTGACGCGGGGGATTGCCCTAACGCAGCTCCGCTTTTATTTCTACGCGCTCCGCCGCGGGACATTCCCGAAATCTCTTGCAGCGCTCCTGTGGGAGGGCGCGCGAACTACACGAGCAGTCCCGTCGCTCGCTCGCTCGCTCGGTGCCAGTGCTTCGCCGAAGCGTTCGTCTTTCTCCGAGAGAGCCGCTCCGCCGCGCTGCGCCGACGCTCCGTAATCCTGGGACTTATCTTCGCGCGCGAAAACTGCCAGACCTCTCCACCGCCCGAGCCATCTCCCCAGTCCTGCCAACTTGTACCTCCTAACGGCGGAAATTTTAATGGGGAGAAAACGCTGCGCTAATTAGGCTAATAAGTACATGAGGTTCCTAATGCCTGCTCTCTCTTCCCGATCCTCCTCCTCTCGTTTCCTTCTTCCGCCGCCGCCGTCGTCGTCATAGCAGCCGCCTCTTTTCTTTTTAGATAAAAATGGAGATGAGGCGGCGGGATGTCGGAAAGGTCTTCGCTCCAGAGTCCCGTTTGAGTGACTGGTGGCGGCGGATACGAGGACGAGCTCGGCCTGCTAAGACCCTGCGCGACTGCACCCAGTCGACGAGCAACCCCTTGCAATTTTCATTCCAAAACGTTGATAGCGCACTCCTCCGACTTAGTATGCACAGTCGCCGCGCGCTGACGGTGGGCGGTGACTGTCTGGAGGGGGTGGGGGAGGAAAAAGACCCCTGCAGCTTCCGTCGTTCTATCTCCCGGTCTTAATAGTGTCACAGAACGAACGCGGGAATGCGCGGGCAGAAAATTGGCGCGGCCGTTGACGTTCCCGTTCAGAAACGGGCCGAGAAGAAAATGAGTCACAAACGCGCGAGGGTACAGAGGCACTACAGTAATTTTTACGTCTTTAAGAAGAAATTGTGGCGACTTCTTCCGAAGTGTGTTGTTGAAGACTTGTTAGAACCGTCGCCTTCGCCTTTTGTACCACAACGGCGTGTATTACGGACGCTGTGGTGTTTTTTACATGCAAATTTAACATGGAAATGATGAGTTTTTAAATGCGGAGATAGAACCCCTTTTTTTGTCTGGCAGTCGTTCCGACGGATGTTATCTGCATTCCTACAAATGGCTTCAATGAATCGTTTAAAGAATGAATCACTCACTAATGAGTCGACTCCCATTCTAACGAGATTGGATGGGATTCACGGTGGCGTGTAGTGGACTGCGATTGGCTGACGACGTACGAGTCCTTGCAGGCAGTAAAATTCGTTTCGATATCCTTTGTTCTCATTCGTGTCACGTTCCGACGACGATAAAAGTTACCACAAAACGACTATAAATAGTAAACGCCAGGTTATGTGCGCAGTAATGATGTACGTTAAGAAAAGCTCTGCTCTGAATGCATAATTTATGTACTCGAGGAGAGATGAAAACTTCATATCGTTTAATCACAAGTTCGTTCGTCTCGTTGTAATAATCACTTACAGTTTGCTTCCAGTTCACAGAAATCGAGATACGAGAGGAATGAGTTTAAGTTGTACAATCTCTTCCACACACAAAAATTGCAGTCAACAATTTATCAACAATTATTTTAGCGTATTTGGAAAATGTTATTTCTCCTCAGGAATTATTCATAAATTACGTCACGGTCTTCGGGGAAGAGGTGTGGGGTGTTGGCGAAACGTGACGGTTCGTGACGAGGGGGGCCGGGGGTATTTAAGAATGCGTGACATTAAATGGTTCATCATATAAGTTTAAAATTGTATCAATTAAGGCAAATTTTCCTACAATGAAAATAAAAGTCTCATAATCCCTTACTTAGACAGTCTTCTCTGTGCGATACCTCCGACTCTTAAGCATACAAAGGATTATATTTTCTCCTTTTATTAATTTTCCTATCAACGATGGAAGATAATTACTGTTTATGATGGGAGGGGACAGGNGCTAAAGGACACCAAAGATTGCCTTCTGATATCCTCTAGATTTGGGAAATATGAATATAAGTAATGGTATCTAGTTTGGGCAAGAGTTTCGCCAAACAGAGAACATGCGCGGATGTCTCCTCCTCCATGCCGCATCTCCTACACATTGGATCCTGACTGATCCCCATAATGTGCAAATGTCTCCGTAGGGTATTATGGTATGTTAGTAGACTTTCCTTATACGATCCCTACTTAAGTTTAGTGGGACCTTCTTATATTCTTGGTTAGGTCCACCAATAACTCGCGGGCCTGTCTAGCTATATTCTGGAACTTCCAGATGGTGAGTTGTTGCTGGTGTGTCCAATTGACAATCTCCATCCTCACCTCTCATGGAGATATTCCAAAGAAGGGTTCTGGGCCAACAAAGTATCCCTTAAATCTCAACTTTTCCAGTTCGTCCGCTATTCTTATTAGGGGTAGTAGGGTTATTGTTAGCTGGGTTTACAAACAACTTGGCCTATGTGGTGTTAGTAAGAGTAGTTAGTAATAGTGAGAGTTATTGATACTGGGAGACATCGCTTTTCGATCGTCACAGTTATATGAACTGAGACATTGAAATGAAAAGCTACATTTTTTCTCTGGCCCCTGCCGGGAATGGAAGCCGGAGGGACTCGGCAGCGAGCAAGCATGCTAGCCCAGAGCCAACGAAGGGACAAATATATATTTCTCTCGTTATTAAATATTCAATAATTCATGAGTTGAACACTGTAAAATTGAAGGATTACTGACGTATATATTAATTCTCAGTTTTTGTCGTATTTCTTTCAGCGTCGACGAATACGTGTTGATTTTACGAATTGACATTGTTCTATCAATGTAAAACACAGGGAAATGATTTTGACATCCAATATACTAGAGACCTGAATAATGGTCTCGAATTCCCTTTGTTCCGAATCCGTTAGCATTTCGATTCCGCAATCCGTCTGTTAAACTACCACGGCTTAAAACTTCTCCAAAGGGCGCACCCGCCTCGGAGGCAGACACTCGCACACGCGGAGCGGGCGAGTGAGAAGAGACCTGCTAGATCTCGTGGTTTGACGATGTGCAGAAATTTTCGACGCAGTTTATTGTCGCCGGAGGCTCACAAAGCCCCGTCTGAGAAACTTCAGCGACGCACTCCTGGCGTTCTTAGACGCAACTCCGACAACTTCCACTCCACCCACGTTGCCTCTTCAGACTACGTCTTCAGTCACCTCTTTCGTCATCCCACGAAATTCTGCTCGGTTCATCCTCACTACTCCCTCATTTCGTCACTTATCCTCCGTGGATCACCTTTGTCGCAATTCGGATCTTCGCCTTCGTTATCATCCTTCGCTTTTTTTGTCGTAGATCTGAGATTGCGATGGCATTGTTCTTCGTCTCCATCTCTCTCTCAGACACATTTCCTCCTCTTGTTCTACTTCCAACCTCCTCCTCCAGCAAGTGGTTATCTGTGTAGGCTGATACGCCAGAATACTCCGGAAACTTCCGGACGAGGTCGCGCAGGAAGGTTAAGTGCATTGTAAGATAGAGGTGCCGCGGTAAGTGAGCTTTCGCGAGCTTTCATGAGCCGAGGTGGCGGGAGCGACGAGGAGGGAGCGCGAATATTTTCGTGGCGGTAGCAGTGGTAACAACAGCGTTGGTTCAATGGCTAAGCGCGAAGCTTTGCTCCAGGCGTCTCCCAAATCGAGTATCTGTCAGGGAAGGATATCATCACTCTGGCTGGAGACGAAATCGTGGATTGATAGCTCTTTCTATGGGACAAATGCACACTTAGTGCCCTAATAACATGGTACAACGCTTTTCCTTGGATATAGCACCCTCTTCAGATATCTATAAGACGGCAGATTTGATAAAAGGTGATCAATGAGAATATTAACCTACCTTCGGGGTCGCCACTTCAAGTAATGGACGTGACATATGTCGTTTGATTTCATATAAGAGAAAAAAGCAAAAAGAATAAGTTCACTGGAAATAACACAATGGTATTGCAGTCTCCAGGATTGTAAAAATTTACAATTTGAAGCACTCTCTACAATTTGAAAAGCATGGGAAATATATACATTTTTTAAAAAATGGTATTGCAGTAAACAAAAAAAAAGGAAAATATTCAATATTGTTGTAAACCGGATATAAATAATGTGACAAAGAACGTGGTAATAGCTTATAGCTGTGAAACACGGATTTTTTTGTTTAAATAAAAATGTTTTTAAAAGATGGTATTGCATTGGTAGAGTCTTCGCACTCACCTAGCCGCTGACCGAGAGTGTCCCGTTCGTCCGATACCTGGTCGGTCTGACTAGGTGAGGTTTTTATCAGGGCTTCCTCTTCCCTACACCTGATGAGTAGTTTAGGATCAGTACCTTACATTTTCAGCAACCCAACTTATCTCCCTCCTAATTCCTTCAATCATATCATAAGGTTAGGTGGAAAAAGTTGGGCTCGTTCCTTCATCTTAGGCGTTAGATATTAAATAAATCAAAACAAATATACATTATCCCGTTGCTGGATTCGAGCCGGTGTCTCGCTCGAATGCGATGGGCACGTTCCAAGAAACGGCCAAATATTTCTGGGTCAAGCAAATCTTAATAACTGCAAAAGGACACATAATGGCGAGATTACTCGTTACGAATGATTTGACACAAAATAATATTATATCCTTTAAATAAAACAACTCAAATTTTTTATTTTAATTTCTATTTTTATTCTCCTCTTCTCTTGTTTTATTCAACTCTTTACTAAAATGTTATAAAGTAAAAAGTTTACGAAGATTTTTAAGAAAAATTTAAAGACCCGTTTCATTACAATCAGATCAGTATTTTATCACTGCATTTAGTTTAGTTCTCATTTATTGAAGAATAATTGTCATTAAATGTTCGACTAGTAAATACAATAAGAAGCAGCTACATTTAATCCCACTTTCTCATTTTTGATCATCTCTAAGGAAAAAGCAGTGTAAGAACGTAGGCAAAAGGTGGAGGAGGTTCAAAGGGACAAAGACTTCTTATTCCCATAAAATAACATTCTGAAAAATAAAGCTCAACCACGGTTAAATTTATACAAAAGATAGTTGATTTAACGCGTGTATAGTTGACATAACGTATATATTAATACAAATAACCGTTTCGAACAAAAATTAAATTCTAACCTTTGTAAGAAATTATTTTATTTACACATCCTTCCCTTAAACAAAATCCTGGTTAGGTCTCCGAGCAGAGACTTTAGAAAGACGATGGCAACATAGACAACTGAGGGAGGTTGGCGGTGGCGTTTTCTAGTTAGCGCAACTTCCTCGCGGGTCGCGTCGGTCGTTTGCGGCAGCAAAGTTACGTTTCCGCGCCAAGTCGACACCGCGTGCCAGGCGCGAAATGCCCGGAGACGTTCCCGCGCCAGGTGAGAACAATGCTAGAGCAAAAGACTCTCAAAGAGACGTGTTCGCATGAGAGCCGTGTCGTGTTGCAGAGAGAGGGCAACACTGGGACTGTTAGGCAGAGCTAAAGTATGTGCCTTGAGGGACTCCCGCTGAGAGAATGAAGCACTAGCAAGAGCAATAACGCTTGGCGAATGTTGCTTTTAAGGAACGGAGAGAAGTATTAACTAAAGTTTTTCTTTCCATTCTGGTACTTAACTTGCGGAGGTTTCAGGATTTAATTTTTTTCTAATTCTGCAACCACTTCAGAATTTTGTTGCGCTTTAAATTAAATTACATTACGAAAATTCTAGCATCATATTTCTTCGTCTACTGCCATTTTTCAGAGTATAATTTGGTTCGGGACTTCATGATAACCCATACAATAATTGGCAAGGTTAATGTTCCAAGTAAATATAAATGTAAAAAATATGATAATAAATGGAGTGGCAGAGATATTAAATGAGGGATGAAATTACTCTCACAATCAATCAAGCAGAAATCAAATTGACAACACTTGGTCACCTATATTGCTCACTCCAGGAGGTCAGTTAAAATATTAAAATAATCTCGTATAACTCACTGTACCATTTCCAATGTTCATCATTATCTAAGAATAGTAGGTCCATATTAATTAAAGGATACATCGTTTCAATCGCACGAGGATTCGACATTTAGAAATCCTGGTGTCAAATACAGAACGAATTTCTAGTGAGAGTAAAGTTCCCTTGTTGGTCTTACGGGAAAGGTAGGGATGATTATTTCTTCACCTACGTTACAATTTCATTGTTCATCTATTCTTGCTCCAGGAAGAGTATTAGAATGAAAAAAAATATATTTCATAAATGTCGACTTCATGAAGGGAGAACGAATTTTATCGTTTCCTCGGAAGCTAATATGATGATGAGTTTTGAAAAATACTAAATAACACTTATTTACTCCAATGTCCTTATTTTCTTGAGGCAAGAAAGAAACTACTCTAGTGTTTTAGCAACCTACTCTCAAACTGGAAAAAATCTTAAACCAGGGTATGCTACATATTTAGTCGTCTCCCCAAACTGATGCACGTTATTAAGAACTATGACAATATTGAAATAAAATAGTGTACTTCGTTGTCGTATATTTCATCATGTATAGCTTTAAATCAAAGAATCCATACATACAATCATTTTTTTAATATTCTTCCTCCAAAATTTATGTTGTATAAAATTGAAAACTCCAACTCTAAAACTGAAAACTCCAACAATTTCAAAAACTATTTTCTTGCATGATTGTGTTGCCGTTTTGCTCATATTAATTTAGTTTTATGTGTACTCAACTTTGGCACGGTTGTGTACATANGATGGTCCCTTGCTTGCTTCCGGAGAGTAAATTAGTTTATTGTCCTCCACTTGGTCATACGCAGTTTGTACTGTTTTTTGACAATAAATTTATTATTTATTATTAAGGAATGCAGCCGTTAAAATTTCGTTTCAATACATTCAGAAAACTTTTTGTGGAACTTTTGAGAGTTTTTGAGCCGTTTAAAAATGTGCCACGCAGCAAGTCCACGTGTATTGATAAGGAAAACATATTATGGGGAACTGTTATTAATATTCCTTGCGTGTCTGTAAACAAATAATCATTTGTACGGATAATTAACTTGCTAAACTTAGTGATCGTAGTCACAGTGCACAGAAAAGGAAGGCGTAAAAGAATGTTATGACAATTTGTATCTTCCATAAAATGTTTCAAGAATACTGTGTTAACTTTTCTGTATAACAATGAGGATTTAAAAAAACATTTTCGCAAACTTCATCTACCTCAAGGTATGTCCCACGCTAATTTCGTGGGCGTGCCTTCATATATCCTTCTATCAAAATAACTCGACTATAAAACCTTGAAAGCAGGAATAGTTAATGATAAAATTTACGTACTAAATTACAATATACAAATGTTATTACTTAATTTCACTGACTATTAGCTTCTCCCCTACAAGTGACCGAAATCTTGACGTGATAAATGCTATTATGAAAAAAGGAGACATATGCAATTTCTGAATAAATGTCCATCTTAACAACAATGACCCGATTAAAGACAATTTCCGTTAGAAACAGACAATTCTTTCAAATGGACTTTCGTTTACAGGGTCTCGTTACATGCGTCCTTTACCTTAATAATTGAATTTTCAATATCCTTCCCAACTGCTGTGTTGCAAATCTGAACAATTAGCCCTGATTCTGACCTGACATTTAATTCTTATTTTTGACCTAACATTACCAACGATTTCAAGACTGCATGTTATATAACGCTTTCTCGGATACGTTCCGGCAGTTACAGCACTCGAAGAGCAGTTTTTAATAGTATAGACGGATCCGCGTACAAAACTGGTGGGTTCAAAGGAATTAGAGGCTTGCTGTAAAGAGTAGGGTGTTACGCCTTAAATTCATTTAAAAATTTACTCTATTCGGTTTTGTGTTGATATTTCGACAAGAATAACCAAATTCCCGCGATTAAAAATACGGGGTTCTCGGCCAGTTGAAGAACATGGAAGTAATGAAAATTTGTCATCGATATGGCATTTTTAAGTTAGTACGAGCGTATCAGACGTTAGTGAAGCACATGTCCNTAGTAATAATAATAATAATAATAATAATAATAATGAGAGGAAAATGTTCTTGAGATGAGGTCTGTTGAAATAATACTATATATGTATGTGCCAACGTTTCGAACTATATTAGTTCTTACTTCAAGTTTGTGGTAAATAAATAACACTACAGGTTAGAGAAAAGAAAAAAATTACAAATATGATATGTAAGTAATACATTGTGCATATTTCATTGTGTCATTAGAGGAATTACAAATACCATTTACTGAAGTTACACTTTATAGAAATATTATATGGTGTACATCAAGTATATACCAAACAATTGAAAATTTCACTGATGAAATTAAGAAATATCAAAACAAATTATTTTTCAAATATTTGTTTATAAATTTATATTATACTTTTTATTATTATCACATGCAATACGAAGCTGAAATACATTAATACCAAATTATAAATAATTACATACATTATACAATTGTTTGAGAACTGTATAGTGGTATTTATTTTCTGAAGCCCTGATGAAGAGCTAACATAGTTGGAAAAGTTGGCACATACACACAAATAGAATTATTTCGCAGACCTCATTTCAAGAACCAGATCCTGTTTATTATTATTTTGAAAATCAAGAAAAGTTTAAGATGACCTTCAATAAAATTATATATTCTGTTTACACTAAAATACTCATTATAACAGTAATTCGTGGTGTATTAAAAACTGAGAATCATTCATTAAACCGTTTACATTGGGACAATGTATTTGAAGAATGGTCTCTAACTTGAGTTCTCTAGTTTTACGATAGTTTGTTAATAACTTTTTTAATTGTCCGGAAAGGCAAGGCATTTCATGCTCTTTTTTCTATATTAAATAGGTGAAACATATTATAGTTTTTACATGACTCAATTTGGAATTACATGGGAATTTATTTTATAACACTCTCTTTGGATGCATAACTCATAAGAGCCCGTATAACAATTTCATAGTTTTATTCACATATTAGTCGCGCAATGTCAAAGTTTTCTTAAACGAATTGACATAATCGTTTATTCTTTGATTAAAAATTTCAAGACATTCAAAAACAGGTCGCTGATACTACCTTAAGCTCTTGTTACTGATCGCCGAGTTATACAGAGTGCTGCACGTGTATCAGACAAAATCGCCAGAGAAATTTCCCCTTCGACTCATTCTATCGAATTTGTGTGTTTAGCGACCGCGATGGGGGAGAAGTCCATTACCCAAATGGTTCAGTTAATTACATACAAAATTGCGACAAAAACTAAATTTGTATTCACAACATTTCATGATTAAATATCTACCAGCTCTAGATTAAACATCAAATAAAATAAAAGTTATCTCACTTTGATTTAGAGGTTGTTTCGGCGCCAGAGATATAACAGTTATGTGTAATGGAATTAAAGTGATTGGGTTGAGAACAATGCTATATTACAGAAAATCAATACTCTAGTAATGTACTTGGAGATAATTCAATGTGTTGGAATCACCTTCGGTACAGTCAACGATAAAATTTCAACGATCACCGAAGTCCTGTTCCTATCACTTGATATTCGTGTTAACGAGATGAATATACTGAAGTTCCTGATGAAGAGTAGAATAGTAGAATCTCTTTAACCAGATTTTGGGATCATTTGTATCAGTTTTATTTACAGTCTACTCATCATTCTTTTTATTTACGTCATTCTACATTTTGAGAAAATTTAAAACGCACTAATTTTTGTATGACCTATGTAGTGAAAAGTGGATTATGTTATTTTCTCAATTCAATGTATGCTATGTTTGGAATAATTATTACAATTAGTACAAAACTTAAAATTAATTGCATCGAATCAACTTTCGTTATAAAAGCCACAAGTCCATTGGATCATAGACAATCTTCTTTGTTTGTCTCTATTGTGTTATGACTGACAGAATGACTAATCATGATCGAATATGTGTTGTTGATTTTTCTTATACAGCGCTTCAAATACATATTTTTTAAACTAATAATATTCGTATAGAATAAAAAGCAAATGTCCCCCTCCACTGTACATAGTTTTATTGTTCATTTCCCATAATATCCGGAGTTTTTATTTTCTCTATCGCTGCCACTAGTCAGCAATTAGTCCGAATAATCGATATTCTATTGTATCACGCATCACGTTGCGTACTTCACCACGAAAAATAACATTTAATATGTTCGAAATATTTATTTAGCTTACACTGATCTCCCAGGAAACGCTCTTTGTACCTCTCCTTCCTACTACTAGAGAACATTAACGTCGGACAACCACATGTCAAGAAACTGATTTTCCGCAATTTAACGCTTCTACAGTTATTTGTCCATTCTGCTATAGAATACATTAGATAATTGTCGTATTGTTGTGATATAAATTATGCCATTATTCATTCAGGAATATTCATCTTTTATTGTTACATTTACTTTCGTTACCAAAGATGGATAAATCATTTTAACATAGCAATTTGATACATTAGCGACATGCTGGCCACATCAACAACTCCTAGCGCCGAGGCCTAGTAACTACGGAGCTCTACCATCCACCNCCTTGGCCACCTTCGGGATCTGTTGTGGGACAGTTTAACTTTTATTTGGATGCATGTTAGTAATTAATCTCTTAGTAATTTGCATTTTCTTTCGGAAGGAGTAAACTGTTCGAACAGATTAAGCATGTTTTTCTTTTCAACTCTAGTTTTTCCACCGCGTTTCTAAGGTCTTTGGAGAAGGGCTGAGACAAAGGTGGGTAGGGGATGCGTTGGGGGTGCGAGGGATGGATGCGTGGATTGGGTTCCGTCAATGGAGACTGTTGAGCCACAAGAAGGGATCAGATACAGGCAGGGTTTCAGATCCTCCCTCAATGACGACGTAGAGCGCTTAAAATACAAATAATAATAATAATAATAATAATAATAATAATAATAATAAACAG
>NNCF01135603.1:77010-93298 GCA_002313205.1 Laupala kohalensis | reverse complement strand
AGAATTTGAGAACGTTGTTTCCCAGGGCGAGGTGAGGTTCTGCCAGAAGGCTTGGTCTCCTACTGAAAAGAACACAGCGTGTTTTCTCAGCAGAGAAACGAAAACCTGTCGTTTTCGACCAGTGGTATAATCTATTAAGGACGAGTTGGATTTGTCGCTCCGCACCTGTGACGCTCTGTGATGAACAAAAGATAGCAAAGTCATCGACAAAAAGATAGTGTAAAACAGGATTCTTTACAGCTGACGTTATGCTGTTTATGGCAACTGCAAATAAGGTGACACTCAAGACTGAGCCCTGAGGAACACCTTTCTCTAGGAAAAGGAGATCCGAGGTGTCTTTTCCAATTTTGTAGCGGAATGAACGTTGATCCAAAAAGGACATGAGCATCAGAGGAAGACGTCCTGTAAATCCCCAGGCATACAGTTGTTGTAAAATGCCATGACGCCAAGTAGTATCGTAAGCCTTCTCGATGTCAAAGAATATTCCGATAAGATGTTGTCTTCGGACGAAAGCATCTTGAATTGCTGATTCCAGTAGAAGTAAGTTGTCCAGGGTGGAATGGAACTTTCTGAAACCACACTGGTTTTAATAAATGTTTATGCTGTTAATGGCCACTGCAAACAAGGTTAGACTCAGGACTGAGCCCTGAGGAACACCGTTCAATGGAAGATGGAGATTCTAAGTTTTTTTTCAATTCTGTATCGGAAGGAACGCTGATCCAAAAAAGACTAGCATCAGAGGAAGATGTTCTCTAAAACCCCAGGCATAGAGTTGTTTTAAAAAGCCATGATTCCAAGTACTATCATAAGCCTTCTCGATGTCAAAGAATATTCCGAAGACATGTTGTCTTCGGACGAAGGCATCTTGAAATGCTTTTTCCAGGAGAAGTTATCCAGGGTTGTCGTGGATGTTCATGACTCCTGTAGCATTGCCCTTGTCAGCTAGTAAAACAATTATCTTTTATAATTATTATGATCAGCCGGTTAAATAATTATCTTAAGTATCTCTTCTATTACAATTACTACAACATGATGTTTTATCATGTTAATTAATCGAATTCATTTAAGTAATTTATTTTAAACATAATTAATATGACTTATCCAACTCAAATAAGCGTCCACAAAAAGACCTAAGTATTTAGCTTAAAGTAAAAACCTTGGATACTTCCCAAATCTTTTAAGTATTGAAAGCAGGACATTAAGTATTTCTATATCCATGTACATGATCCAGTTATGCTCATAATAGTCTTATCTCAAATTCAGTGTACTTGCCCCTCTGGTAACTCTGAGGTAGGAAAAGATATAGCCCGGTTCATATAGCTGTGACTATTGAAAAGCAAACCCTCCTAATTCTATCCACCTCCTATTACAAGTAGCATCACTAACTTTCACTAAATATTACTAACTACTACTAACACCTACACACGGGCCAATATTTTGGTAAACCCAACTAACTGGCCCACCTTATTATAAAAAAGTTATCTGAAAAAAGTACAATAATAAGACACTTTTCAAATACCACATATTTTTCAAATATAAAGTACGAAGTTAAATCCGAAGAAGCGTAACATATTTGTGTTTTAGCTCAGAGAATGGCCCAAAGAATAATTTATTGTAGTTAAATGTTGTTTAGAAATTGTTGATGAGTTATTGTGACTGAGGGGATTTGTTTGTGAGATATACATAAATGGATGTTATTGAAATATTCTCTTGTTCATTTATTAAGTATCTTACAGTAAATTTTACAAAATTTTTCNGTATCTTACTGTAAATTTTACAAAAATTTTTGGCCTTTTAGAGAATATTCCAAAAGTAGTATTTAAGTATTTTTGATCAATATTCACACCAAGTGATTGGGGAGGAAAGGTGGAAGGCCTGGAGATGGGGGAAGGAAAGGTGAGGGGGCCCATATACATAATATCCCCCAGGTCCCCTAAATCCTCTTGGCGACTTTAGTGATATCTACGAGTGAAATACAAAGGAATCCTGAAGAAATAACCTCCTTGAAAGAGAATTTTGAAAAAACGAATTTTTTGTCCCTTAACCCATTCATTATGCATGACGGGATATTCCGTCATGGCTCTTCCATCTCTACAGACTGATGACAGGAAGTCCCGTAAATGTAGATCCTCCGGTCTCACTGATGACGGGATTTCCCGCAACAAGTGCCTCAGTGTTCTTAAGGACTATTTTCAGGATACTGTTTCAAAACGGGGTTTCGAGTGTACTCCTCAGTCGTTCTCGAGAGTTTGTAGTGTTAACACTGTATTTTACACACTCCTCCACGAGTAGGTACTCGGAAGAGTTGTGGGTTGAAATGTAGTTTTCCGTTTTTATTGAAGTGTTATCGTTCGCATAATACACCAGTTTGAATTTTTTGTATTTTCAAGTTCTTTCTCATTTTTCTTCATAAAATATTTTAATATTGTCATGAGATCCGGTAAAAATATTTGTACAATTATTGATCATACAGGTGACAAATTAATAAATTTAAACACCCTAAAAGCAAAATAAAAACAAAAAATAAATATAAAACATATGTTAAGTTTAACAATTAAATAATTTGAACCAAGATCAAAGGGATAAGAATTTCTTCCAAAAACAAACGCCGTTATAATATATTTCAAAACTCTATATGCAGCCACCCAAATTCCATGATTATTTCCGTTCTATACTATTCTCTGAGAAGCAGTCTTTGCAACTAAAGTTATGGAACAGGCAGACACCAAAATCGAACAACCGGACAATCGAAGTCTGACGATCAACACGGATTTCGGAAATCCTTTTCCACCACCAGCGCAATATTTTCTTTCTTATATGATGTTACCACTTCTCTTGACCATGGAGACAATCCTCACGGTGTCTTTCTGGATTTATCTAAAGAATTCGACGTCATTGATCACGAAATTCTCCTTTCAAAATTACAATCTTCGCATTCGTGGACTGAATCCCTATTTAAAAGATAGATATCAACAGGTCGAAATATCATATACTAAAAATAAAGTACTTCTGCATTGCTTTTCAGAAACAAAGCCACTAACTCGCGAAGTTCCCCAAGGTTCAATTCTCGGTCTTATACTCTTTTTGTTGTATGTGAACGACATGTCGTCTTCCACATCAGATTGCAAAATGGTTATTTTTGCCGATGTCACTAATCTACTATGTAAACACGCCAATGCTCAAAAAGTTACGTCTAACCTCTCAGCTTGGTTCCATGCAAATCGCCTCGTTGTAAACACTGACAAAACAGTGTCTATGTCATATCACAATAATATCACAAAATCTTTACCTCAGGTTTCTCTTTCGTTAAACGGAACACAATTAAAAACTGTTACTAATACAATGCTTTTAGGTCTTCATATTCAAGACAATATCAAATGGAATTGTCACGTTGACAATCTTAAGTCCAAATTAAGGAAATTGTGTTACGCATTACGAATCTTAGTTAATACTGTTAATCCACATATTTCCCGTTGTGTAAATTTTGCAGATGTTTACTCCCATTCACTATACGGCGTCATATTCTGGGCCAATTCCGGACAGAGCGTCCAAACTTTCAGAATTCAAAAGAGGATTGTTCGCATAATTGTTGAATCTCGACCCCGAATCTCTTGCAAACCTTTGTTCAAGGAATTAAATATTTTAACACTTCCCTGCATTTATATTTATGAAACTGTCGTGTTTGTGAAGACCGAATTACTGAAGCACCACCCGTTTCATACAAAACAGTTTTGTTCACGAACACAATACTCGCAGTTCATCGTCCTAGAGTTTCAACCGCGCTTTGCCGAAAAGGGCTGTATCATTCGGGAATCGGGAATTCTATAAAAGATGACCCTGCCCAAAAGTATAGAAGATATTAAATTAAATGTCTTCAAATCCGCGGTCAAAAGCTACCTTCTGCACCAGTGCTTCTACACTGTACTTTTTTTTGCGGGAGTGGGGGATTTTACGGTTCGTCAGCGACAAGGTCATTAGAGCCCTTCTCTACACTGTAAAATAATTTATTGATTTTAATAAAAATTAAAACCGTCTTGTACTTTATCACGCCATTGTTGTAGTACTTTCAGAATATCTGACAACAATTTCAAAACTATTTTCCTGTCTGCTAGTATTATGTCTTATTATTCATATAAATTTAGTTGTATATGTACTCAACCTGGCACGGCTGTGTACATTAATTCTGTAGTCCCATCCTGGGCCGGGTTTTTCTCCGGTTTTCCTTCGGGTAGAGGCAGATTTTTTTTATCAAGACTCGTTAGGTTCTTGCCTAGAGACGGCATCAATTGATACAATTATTAGCGAATTTAATGTTATTTAATAGTTACGATTGATCAACAATAGTTTCGGAATGATTTATGTCTTGATAATAATGAGTACTTCTGAAATGATTTTTCTANGAGACGGCATCAATTGATACAATTATTAGCGAATTTAATGTTATTTAATAGTTACGATTGATCAACAATAGTTTCGGAATGATTTATGACTTGATAATAATGAGTACTTCTGAAATGATTTTTCTATGTTTTATTTAATACAATATTTGTAGGTATTTGTTAATACTATAACGCGTGTCGAACTATTTTTTTTATCATTAGGAGTATGCTGAAATGGTAAATCCGTCTCTGCCTTAGGACCCTTGATTGGAATTGATGGGATGGTCCCTTGCTTGCTTCCGGAGAGTAAATTAGTTTATTGTCCTTCACGTGGTCATATGCAGTTCATAACGGCTTTTTTTAGAATGAAGTTTATTATTTATTTATTATTATACATGTAAATATAAGGTCTATTAAATAAAATTGGAACATGTTACAGAACCGAGACTACGTCTAAAATATAAATGTCATAATTCTAAGTGAGGAAAGCAGAGAAACAGTTGAGAAATATAAATTGCTTAATTTTAATGAATAACTTTTCACTGAACTGGTAGAAGAGAGGGGTACAATGATTTATGCGGAGAATTTGAAAACTGCGATCATTAGGCAAAGTTTTAAAATGGAACATATTTGTAATATAATAATTTCAGGCGGTTTTCAATTCTAAGCTCAATGGGGAGGATTTTTGAAAGTACAAAAAATATTCATTATCAATTGGTTCATTAATTATTACAGTAAAATAGTTGCACAAAAAAATCCCAACTACTAATTAAAACTACACTAAAACTCATCATGAACAGATACTATCTTTCTTTTGTTAACTTGATAAAAGTCAGGTTGAAGAAGGAAATAGAGGTAGCAACTAAATCATAATACGTGCATTGAAATGGAATTAAAATGACAAACAGAAAAAATGAAAAATGTTGTGAAATCATTTCAAAACCTTAATCTTGCTCAAGGAATGTCATGCACTAATTTCGAAGCTTATGTAAAAATAACATGAGATTCAATGCCATGAAATCAGGAATAGATAATGACAAAATTTACATGCTGTAGTGTAATAAACAAATAGATAATTTCATAATTTAACCACCTATTTTCTGCTCTTTAACAAGTGCAAAAAATCTTGACCTTTTTTAAAAAATCTCGTTTGGGTCTACTGAGGACCATTAGGCTCATTTTGACTCCTTGTAAGGAACTTCTGTTTTTTCTTAGCTCAGAAAGCTTTCATCTTCTGGCTGTGTGCCTGTTTCTTCTCCTCTGTCCACTTCGGTCGGGTGGTCCCTGCACTCTCCTTGTTGGTGAGATACACTGGAAAGACACCTTGGAGAGTCATCTGTCGGAATTGTGATCGACCCTGTAAAGTTTTTAATGAAATTCCCAGTTGCTCTAAGTCTGACTTCACTGTGGTGATGCATTTGTATTTGGACGCTTTCCCTCTACCTGTCATGTCTTGACATTTAATATATAAAATATGCAGTTTTGAAAAAGTTAGTTACGCCCTTTCTCGGATATGTCCCGGCAGTAACTCAAAGAGCAATCTATAATTAATATAGAGACAATCTATAATTAATATAGAGAGATCCGTGTAGATTGCTTTACATGTAAAAAACACTGGAGGATTCTATTAAGTATGTCTAAAAGGCATATAACACTTTCTGATCATTTGGTCATAGGTTTTTTTTTATATGACAAGATTTTGAAATGTACATCGTGATGCAGTAACAGTAGCCTGCATATTCACTTAAGCTCTTTCTCTCAACTTATTATCAAATCATTTGCCCAATATAAGCGACCACTTTTTTTCAAAGTGGTTTCATGAACTTGACCAAGATNCGACCACTTTTTTTCAAAGTGGTTTCATGAACTTGACCAAGATTGTATTCAAAGGTGGGGTGAGGTGATGGAAACTCCGCTACTGAAATAACATTTTGTTAGATTTAATTTTATTATTTGCTGTTCTAGGTCAAATCACAGTGTGTATTATTTGTGACAGTGCCTAATAAAAAACAAACCAACATATTCTTTACATTTATTGAACATATTTTGAACTTAATAACATTGAAATCCCCAACAAATCAACTTCAAGAAATGGTTTGAAAAGAATGATTTATTATGCACAAATAAACAAGTAGCAACATTGAACCATTCACATATCAGGAGTTAGACTCATAGGGTAAGTCTATTTAAATTGATGTTCTAAATATTTAAATTTCCGTGATTTAGTTGATTTCTGTACATTTGGATAATGCTAAATTATTGCAAGGGGCAGGTTTTCCCAAGTCTATTGTTCCTTTTTCTTTTGTTTGAGATGTAGATTACCTGTTTAATTATTCTTTAGAAAAGTTGGATAAACTGGTCACAAATTTGTTTGGTTAAACCTTTTGCACATTTCTTTGATTTTCATCAATAATTTACAAAAAAAGAATAAGTAGAAAATTCAGAATAAATATAAAGTAGGCTTTATCTGATTGTTCTATTTCTTTCTAGTACTGAATTTTTTTAAAAAAAAAGATAGAAGTATTTCTATCCATAAATCCTTAGACAGTCTTGTGATATCTTTATACATTTACAGGTTTATTTGATTCTTCCAGAATATCAAAACTTCCTAGATTTATTATTTTAAATAAAATAACATTCAATAAATTGTCAATATGCCAACCAAATACCTTTTAGAACTGAGTAGGACTATAAACAGAATGTGGTTTTTATTTCTAATTATAACTATTTTGGAAATTCAAAATGAAACTTCTTTGACTAGAAAAATTTTAACTACGCTAGAAAATAAATCTGAATATTCATAAATGTTTCATTATATTTAAAATTATTTAATGCTGTAATATAAACATGACATAAGCTGTTCCCCTCTTTTACAGACTGGTAAATAGAATATCTGGAGCATAGTGAATAAAATTAGGAGTGTGGTAACATTGCACTTTAAATTTCTGAGTACGTGTTCATGGAGGGAAGGTTACATAAATAAGTCAAGTGAAAATGGTGATGGAATTCAAACCCAGGACCTGCTGTGGCTGTAGGTGTGCTGTTCACTGCACTACCCACATTGACTCCCAAAGTCCGAACACCACACACACCTGGTCTGCTCTGGTTCACTTGCATCTCATCCTTATAGGAGAGATAATTGACCACAGGCATTCCCTACAATAACACAGTCGACATAGCCCATAATAGTAAATTGTTTCACCACAGCTTTGGCAGATAGTTTGCCCTTCCCAGTTACATAAAAGATAACATTAAAATGAATATCTTCAAATTAATTCAAGGTAGAAAACTATTTACTGCATCATTGCATTTATAATGTAAGAATTTATTGATTTTTATAAAAGTTAAAAAGTGTTTTTAATCTCCCATAATTTTATAATAATTTGAATGCTTTTGTCTAGAATGTTGATAATGTTCTATTTTTTTCCATTATAGTTTCCATTTATTCCATTTGTAAATGGGAAATGTAGCTTAGTGCTATTGAAACTTATCCACATGGGGCAATAGGAGGTAGGAAGTGGGTGGTAGGGGCTATTGCAGGTTAGCTGGATAGATGGGTTTACCAACAACTTGGTCCATGTGTAGGAGTTTGTAGGAGTAGTTAGTAAAATTTAGTAAGAGTTAGTGATACTAGGAGTAGAAGGAAGTGTATAGAAGAAGGAAGGTTTGCTTTTCAATTGTCATAGCTACATGAACTGGGACATCGAAGTAAAAAGCTACAAATTTTTACTGGTCCCAGATCTACCAGAAAGTCTAGCAGAGTAAATTTGAGATAAGACTTTTATGAGCATAACTGGATCATCTACATGGATATGGAAATACTTAATGTCCTGCTTCCAAGAGAAAAGATTTGCAAAGCATCCTTGCTTTCTTTTAAGCTAAATATTTAGGTCTTCTTGGGGATGCTAATTTCAGTTGGAAAATACACTAATTATATTTAAAATAAATTACTTAAATAAATTATATTATTTTACATGATAAAAACATTATATAGTTCTGAGTTAAGATCTCTTAAAAATTGCCTTTGGGAATTCAACTTTGGTGTAAGGACTGGCAATTAGGGGTAGTGCATATATTTCTACTCTTAACATTTAAATGAAATAAATAAAAAGTTTGGTATGGTTAATTTTAAATAGGCCTAGGTCAGAGCATACAATAATAATTTTCCAGTGTTAAATGCATTTACTTTTCAGAAATAAGTTTATTTAAAAATTACTAATATTGTTTTACAATAGAAGATGAAAAGGGAGAAGGAGTAGCAACTAATACAATGTTATTAAGAAATAAATTGAATCTACCTCCACCCAAACCTAAATTAACTATGTTTAAAAATTATTAACTTTATATGACCCTAAAGTTTTTATTTTATTTCTAGAACATATTAAAATAATAAGTGTTTAGGGACAGGTTTTGAAAGCACTAAAAGAATTGTTGCTTGATCTAGGTAAGTAATTATAATTATAAATATATTTACATGAGACACTTCTTTAATTATGTTTGCATTGTAAATTGTAAATTGAATTTATGTTGTCAATTGTCTAAGAAATAAGGAAGTCCTATATAATAAACATTACTTATTTATCACTGTCTCATGTAAAATTGACCATCAAACAATGCCAGCTCGTAGATGATTTAGATTATACAAAGTCATTTATACAATAAAATTGCAATGTATGTCTTAATAATACACATCCTGAGGTTACACCTGTATGGGATGGGTCATAATTTATTACAAATATATTGACCCAGTAAAATATGTATTATTGATGTAAAATATATATCAGGATGTGTATTATTAAGACATACATTGCAATTTTATTGTATAAATGACTTTGTATAATCTATGCCATTTTCATTAAAATACGTGAACTAAATACAATTTCCTCCTTGCTCACTTTCTATGTTTGTGTGATGACAGAGCACGATTAAAATACTGGGCACGGAAAAAGTGGTCCATCTATTATGCTGTGGAAGTAGGAAGCCAAACTTCATCAAACAACCCATCATCAGTCACAACAGAATAATTTTCCTTTTCCTCCATGGGTGACTTTAGAGAGGGGCCATAGATGAAAAATTTTAAAACACCTAAGCAGTCACTCAGCAAGCCATCAAGTTTTCCAAAAACATATGTTAACAGAACATTGAAATATTTTCAGTTACAATTTTAGTTTTATAATATTTGAGAATTCCAATTGTATACTACAATATTATTTATAGTTTTGCAATACTCATTTCATTTATTATTCAACTGTCAGTCCATAGATGTATGAGAAGATTCACATGAATCTGCTCAGCAGTGCCAGTGCCACTAATATATATTCTACTACAGTATGACAGTTTTTCTAGACATCAAAATATATTTAGCTAGAACGATATTTACTTTCTTTCTTACTAGAATATTACATGTCGTAGAAACATATTCATTTTGTAAAGAGGTCGTGATAAATTTATTCCCGAATTCAGAAACCTACCTTCTACATATTTATCAAACAAAGTATTATTATCAAACAGAATACAGGTTCTTATTTAAAGAAAAAAAATTGAATTCAGTTAGAAAACAAGAGTTAGTAGTAAAACAGAGTTTCCCAAACTGTGTTCCATGGGACGTTAGTAGGTATTACACACACACACACACACAAAAAGAATGAAAAACCTTATTCATCAAAGTCATTAATTACCATAAAGTACTTATTTTTTGTAATATTATTTTAGTGTTTTTGTTTATGAATTTATATTAAACATTTTTGCTTTTTGTTTTTGAGATTAAATTAATTATAATTTTTTGTGTCTATGTTTGTATTAATTATTTATGTTCTTTGTTTTTGAATTGTCACTCTTATCAAATGAATAAATAAATGTCATTTATTAAACCTAAAATAAATTGTTTTTACTTCGTAACACCTAAACTTGGAACTCTACCTCTGTGCCAGAATGCTAGAACTAGAAAATGAATATAGTTAAGAATATAGTACAAAATTTTTAAAACTTCTAAGATGTTTCAACACTTAAAAAGTTTGGAAAACACTGTAGTAAAAAATCATGACAACTTTCCTCTAGGTTTTTAAGTGCTAGAACAATATGAAATGTGACTTCCAGATGTTAAATTTCCAATTTTTGTGTGTGGCAGGAGGGTGGGGGAACCATCCGGCTCCTCTGCTTGATTAGAATTGATGGGATGACCTCATGCTTGTTTCTGGAGAGTAACTTAGTTTATTATCTCCCACGTGGTCATATGCAGTTTGCAACTGCTTTTTTTGACAATAAAGTTTACGTGTATGATTCAGTTTACTAAATTTCTTTATTAACTATATTTCATTACATTCCATACATAATATTTACAATTCATGTTCACTTATTTCAATTAATTGCTAGTGAAATTCATTCATTTGGTTAGTATCCTAATCTCAATTTAGCCATGTAAAATGTTCGAATGTTTATGGCAGGTAGTATTAAAATAATTGTTGGCCACTATCAACAATAGGCCATCCCTACCAGGATCTGCGCAGTCAATTTTTAGGGCTCAAGTAGTCATGTAACATTCTTTTAATAAATGAGTCAACTAGCTTCATTTCTTGATGTAATTTAAAATGCTGTTGTTTTGGACAGGAAAAAGAGAAAGATTAAATAATTGTAAATCTTCCAAAGATATTTTAATGCACTAATGTACAATACTTTATTTGAGTGATCTATTGCGTCCAGGTACACAGAAAAGGACAGAAAATTTTCTGGGACATTTAGTAATAATGTTTATGATATTTAAAGAAATCACAATTTTTCTCTTTTTGTTTGAGGAGGTGGGAGGAGCGTTGGGGTGATACACACCAATGAAACACATTCATGAAACCGAGTTCATTTAAATACATAGGGATGTGCAGGAGTGTTTCATGAAATTTGCAAAAATAGTTTCATGGAAATGCGTTTCATGCTACGCTACTCTTCTATTGGATTTCACTAATCAATGACGAATTCAAATAAAACTAGAAAAAGTTCAAAAACTATAAATTAGCTTAAACAAAGCTATAAGAAGCGGTGGATAAGTATCCATGAAAGTAATACCAGAAATTACTGGCAGTAGTGGATGTAGGGGGTTGTGGTCGTGCCGCCCCAAGAAATTTGTCTTGACTTTGTAAAATACAAAAAGAAGCGTGTTCAACCCATTATATACTTTTTCATTTGATCAACAATATCTAGAACCTTGTTCATAGTTAACATCACTGGGATTTACATTACTTTTCACATCCTTTCCATTGCATTTCGTCCCTTATGGCAAACGATTTTTGTATGTAATGCAATATTATTCTATACAGAAGTGCATTTTAAAAGAAACACACAAATGCAAGTACAAGGCTGAAAACAAAATAAAAACTTCCGCTGCTCTCAATACACATTCATTGTCGGACATGATATTGCTGCCACTGGATGAAGGTTCTAGATGTGAGATTATGTGAAACCTGGCATAGGTAGTAGCATTCTAGCTCATCACCAAGTCATCCTGGGTTCAATTCCCAGTGTGGCCAGAAAAAATTTGTAGCTTTTCACATAAATGTCCCAGTTCTTATAGTTGTGACTACTAAAATGTGAATCTTCCTCATACTCTATACTTCCTAGCACTCCTAGTTTTACCAACTCTTACTATTACTAACAACTCCTATTATGCCCTCCACATGAACCAAGTTGGTGGTAAACCCAGCTAACCTGCCCATTTACTAACAATAGTCCTAAAACCCTTCTCCTACCTCCTATCGCTCCATGTAAAGCTTTAATAGCAAGCTACACATCCCATTTACAAGTACTTCAATAAAAAAAATAAAAAAGACTGGCATGAGATGCCACTACTGGTGGAAGAGGACCTCCTCCACCATTCTATCAACAAAACTATTAGCTGACCCAGATACTATGCAGTTGCCTAGAAGCAAAACAAAAGTATCGTACCCAGTATTAAAAATTTTGAAAGAATAATAACAGCAGCTTCTGCTCAGAAATGTATGAAACATTACACTTTTGGCAATTTAGACAAGAGCTTTCCTAAAAACACATTATGATATTTTACTACTATCCATCCAGAGAACTGTAATTGATAACATTTTTCAACAATGGTCAATTTGGTTGCATAATTTTTTCGTGAATAAGAATAAATTATAATACAATTTAGAGTTTTCTCTATACAATGTTAAATTTGGGTTTTAATCAAAGTCTATATTCTCCTATAAATTTGTACTTGTATGATAGAGTGTACTTGTATGTACACTTTACTTATTTGGTTCATTTGATACAAATATGACTGGATCATGTTTAGTAATGTTATTAAATCATGTAAATAACTAAAAATGTCAAATGTTTAAATTTAATTTATGTTGTATTTTTGCTTAACTTGTATTTTGTAATTCTTAAAATTTTAATTACAAGTTTCTTCGGAAGAGGAAATAGTCGCGGGGAGGTGACACAATTAGGAGTAAAGTTGACAAAGTTTTGCCCCAACCAAGATCACTTGCTGGATCCGCCCCTGATTACAAGGAAATTTTGCTTTAACTAAATCCAGTGAATGCCAATGTGAGGTTTGCGGATTACTGATGGTCCGCGAGACAATTTTTACATTTTTACAATCATTTCAATTTTATTTCATTATAATACACACAATTCAATATGTAGTTTCATGAAAGGGGTTTCATCAGTATACACGTTCTTAAGAAAGGTGTCATATAGTTATGATATGCTGCGCCATAATTAAGATTAAACGTAGAGGTGTAGAAATGTAATCCATCAATGGTACTAAATAAGTACCAGTTAGCTAGCGACAAATGTATGAATTTTTTGCAAATAATCACCTCTAAGTTGTTTATTCCTAATAGGGTAATTTAAAAAGTTACAAAAGAATCATCAAAATTGATTGAATGGCTACTGAGTTATAATGTAGTTCAAAGTGCATGGACTTGCATTAGCTTTAAGAGTAAAACTACAGCTAATTCAGCTAATGATCATGTAGTTGAACTCTACAACTATTTAGGGGTACACCCAGGATTTATTTATGGGGACAGGGACTTGAGGAATGTGAATGTAGGATTGATAGGATATAAATGAAAACAATGGATAAAAAACTAAAGATCCGAAGTCTTGTAAATAACATGTGATCGAAAAGGTCAGTCAATGTACAGAAAAAAATTTTTCTAGAAAATAGCAACCTAGGAAAGTAAATTAGTTTATTGTCCTCCATGTGGTCATACTCAGTTTGTTCTGCTTTTTTGACAATAAATTTACTTAATAATTTATTTATTTATAGAAAAAATAATAAATAAAAGATGATTCTATAATCGATTTTTCAGTAAATCACATATTCCTAATTGTATTTCCATTGTAGTATTTTTAAATGAAAATGTAGCATGCTATTGAAGCTTATCTACATGGAGCGATAGGAGGTAGGAGTTAGGTGGTAGGTCATTGTTAGTAGGTGGGTCGCTTAACTGGGTTTACCAACAACTTGACCCACGTGGAGGGGTTAGGAGAAGTAGTTAGTAATAGTAAGAGTTATTGACACTAGGAGGAGGTGGACAGAGGAAGGAGGGTTCACTTTTCAGTAGTCACAGCTATTTAACTGGAACATTCATGTGAAAAGCTTCAAATGTTTCTGGCCTTCCGGGAATTGAACCCAGTATGACTGTGTGATGTATTGTACTATATGTGACTATCAGTCATCACAAAAGAGCCAAAAACATTCCTAAAAGACTTATTTCCTCGAATGAATATTACGCATCAATTATTGTTGTATAGCAATGCTAGAAATGAATTTTCCAATTCGTCAATTTGTAATCAAGTGGTGACCAAATGTTTATTCACTTGCTACATTTTACATTTTGTTACTGACCACTATTCTGAAGTAATTGAGTTTTTAGGAATCAGAAGTGAGTTTGCAATTGTGGCAAAAAATTGGAATTTAGATCAGAATCAAAAAATAGCCATCATTATCATCAGAATTTAAATTAATTGATCTAATTAAATCATTTTGTGTGGTAATTTTGTAAAAGTGTTTTTGATAAAAACTAGAAAATTCATGTACAATAATCGCCATCAGTCTCTAGACTAGAGACTCTAGAACAAAACTAGGCAACAGACTTGGAGGTTGATTAAATTATATTGGTACTCACCAGTTGTCTGGTATTTGTTGGATCACATTTTCCTCTTGGTGCGTTTTCATAAAAAATCAGACTTCCTTGTACCAAGAATGATTGTTTTTCTTCACTCTCTTCATCATCAACATCAAAACTATTAATAGTATTGTTTTTTCCAGAATAATCGGTTAAGAGCCTGTAGGGACGTGTCCTTCCCCACAGTGTACGCACCAAATACGTGGCATCAATGGCATGTATTAGGTGTATGCCACGCAGCATGCCATATGTAAGCTCCCCGTAACGCCTACGCCTGTTCCTACGCCACCGCCCTCTTATGTACGAGAACGCGACATCAAGGAACTTCTACGGCAACACCGCCCTCTCTATATATAAGACGCGACATCAAGGAACTTCTGAGACAGTGATGGAAGTAAACATCACAAATAGAAGTCGCCTCAACTGCAATTTTATAACGGCACACACTAAACTGCACCCTTCGTATGACCTATAGGGGATATTATGCCCTAGACAGTCACACGTTTCTGTTGTAACTCAGCTTGATAGTAACGGAAACATTTATTATTCTCATGAGCTCCACTGAGCACACTACGCTGTTACATTACCTTGATAATCTCAGTCGAGTGCACTTCAATATATTCGCTCCGAAACGCTCCAAGTCGAATCTCGCCTACAACGAATTCAAGGCTGAATTCTAATTATATTCTGGCGGCTGCAATTCCGACAATATGTACTCCTACAATTCTGGACGCATATGAAGAAAGCATTCGACACTTCAACGCTAAACGCCAACTACACCGAAGTCCGGAGGAACTACGTCCAAACGACACACCTCCAAGCTTCACCGACGCTGAACCGGAAGAATCTTCGAACCACGACGCCGACACCACTTCGACACTGAGGAAATTTCTCCCCACGGAACTCGGCGCCCAAGATTTCGAAAGTCCACACAAGACATCACGACCAGATTCTTCACCGGCGGCATCTCCACGCAGAAGGACGCTAGATCCCGTGGACCCCCGCCGTCTGCATCGAAGCCACGCTCACGACATACGCGAGAAAGCAGCTCGCACAGGACGTTCAATTCACAGTCCGTCGTCTGGCATCATACTCTGGTTCAACTCCAAAACAGGTTTACGTACGCAATAAAATCTTGTTCTAACAAACCTGCATTTAAAACAATTATTTATGTTGAGAGGAGGAGATACTATCCTTGGATTCGATAAAACATCTTCCCCTTCCAACAAACCGATTCATAGTTAATTCTTTTCTTAGTAATCTTTACAGAACGAAAAGAACACTCCGCACTCTGTGATTTTTTTTTGTGGGGCTTTAAGGGCTCGTCAACAGCAAGGTCATTAGAGCCCTTGCAGGTGGGGGAAAATGCAGTTTCGCACCATAGAGAAGAGTCGTAGTGACTCTTCCCCGTGTGTGGGACTCGCCGAATATCTCGACCATACCCACTAAAAAACCCTCCAGAATTCAACAAATATCTAAATACAAAGATGAAAGAAAAGAAAACTGTATACCAATACATTATATCATAAAAAAGAAAAAAATTCTAAAGATTATATTTTCTAATTACAGAAACGAAGGATGAAAGGAAAGAAGACATGAAAGATGAAAAAGGAATGCAAATTTAAACACTTCCGAGAACTTGTGGAAGGAGCCCCGATCTACTCATAAAATTCAATAGTTTATTAACATTAACCGTTTCATTTCCGAGAATTGTTGGTAAATCTGCAGCCAAACTAATTAGTCTCCGTATAATAATAATAATAATAATAA
>NNCF01135603.1:33022-71165 GCA_002313205.1 Laupala kohalensis | reverse complement strand
TGCATTTAAATGCAATTAGGAAGAAAGAGGGAGGAATGTCACATGGAGGGGGGTGACAGAGTGCAGTGGCGTGGCGAGTCATACGATCGTGTGTCATCCCATATACTGATGCCATGTAATAAGATTGGTATAATTGCTCCCTTAAACAGTTTAATACTTCTTTTCCTCATATATTAAATTTATTTAACCCTATCTTACCAAACTATGATGTAGACGCTTGTCTCTGTCTACAGCATACTGGATATGTTTTTCCCATCCTAGGTTCTCGGTTATTATTATTCCAAGATATATCTGGCATTTTACAACTTCAATTATGCCTTTCATTTTTATTATTGGATCTCTTTTGTTCTTTACTGAATGTCCTATCCATAACACTTTTTTCTTGTGATATCCTTAACTTTATGTTTTTGCACAATTTCTCTACCTCTTCTATTGTTACCTCTTCTTTGTTTCTATTTCATTTCTACTGTTTCCTACTATAAAGATCAAATCATCCGCATAAGCTACATATTTATAGCTTTTGTCGCTATACTCTATTCATTGTCACAAGCTAAAGTATCGGTTTTGTTGAAGGACCTTATAGACACCCCTGCTTTACATCTCTTATCATCTGTCGTCTTCCTATTTTGCAAAATACAACTCGGTTTNTCTTATCATCTGTCGTCTTCCTATTTTGCAAAATACAACTCGGTTTTGAAAATATATCAGTATGTTTTTTAGGTATGATGGTAATCCTTCTCTGTCATATTCCTTCATTACTTTTCTCCAGTTTACTGAATCAAACGCACTCTCTATATCTATGAATATACACAGGCTGTATTTCTTTTCCCTTTGTGTTATGTCCTTTCTCAGCGTATGCACCGCATCCTCCGTACTTCTTCCTCTTTTGAATCCATATTGTCTGTCATCTAATGGTTCTCTACTCTAGATCCTGCATTATTTTATTTGCCACCCATTTATCATAAACTTTTCCGAACGTTGGTAACAACGAAATAAGCCTGTAAGATTTTGGATTTGCCTTGTCCCTTTTTCCACTTTTTATGCAAAATTTTACTTCTGCTATTTTCCACTGCCTGGGTACTTGCTCTTTCGTGATTCTCTCATTCATTATTTCTAATATGCCTTGCTTTATAACATCATACATCACTTTTAATAACTCGTGCGTTGTGCCATCGAAATCCAGCGCTTTCTTGTTCCCCATTTCTTGCACTATTTGTGTTAATTCCTCCTGCGTCATTTTTATGACCGTTTCTGCATTATTAAGGTTTGCTTTCTTTTGTGTAATTTCTTCACCGTCGTTTAGAAAATTTTGTCATGATTCATCTTTTATGTTTTCTCCTGTACTATGCCATACTTCCTTAGTTTTAAATTTCCTTGCTGCAATACAATATGGTAATGCTCAGCATGTTGTCCCACACACTTCCTGTATGAAAATTTCCTAACTTTTTCTTTTTGCCTCTTTTATTGTTATTTTGAACTCCAACTTCTATCTATTATACACTTGTCTCTTTTCTGTTTCAGATACCCTTCTTCTTCGTCTATCTTGTAATTGACGTAGTAGTTTTTCTTTTACTTCACATTTTCGTCCACCATCTTTGTCCTTTTCTTTCTGCTATGTAAGTTGTATTCTTCTCTTGTAGCCTTAGTATTCCTAGCTGTAATTCATCTTTCCTCTCTTCCAAATTTGTCTTACTCTGTATTTTCCTTAGTATCTCCATCTGTGACGCTTTGTCTGCTTTTATTGCTGTCCAATATACTATACGATGTCCCATGTGTTCTTTTTCTCGTGTTTCTGTAGTGTATTCAAAAATTATTCCTACATGGTCACTATCGAACCTATTCGTTATTTTTCAATCTTTTATTTGCCCATTTTTTAAATGTGTCGTTAATGTTAAGTCGATTATGGATAATCCTCGCGTTCCTATAAATGTATTTTCCCCATAGGTATTTTGTATTTTCAAGTTGTTCTCTATTATGAAATTCTGTAAATATTGTCCTCGCTTATTGGTGTTTCTGTCCCCCCAAATGCTTGATCTTGCATTTCCATCCATGCAGATAATTATATCTTCCCTTCTTCTATCCTGTAATATTCTTTCTAATTCCTCTATATCCAGTTTTATATTACCATAATTTTTGCAGTACATTTTTATCAAAAGCACATCCACTTTTCCTGTATTGCGTAATAAATCCTCATAATTTTCGCCTAATAAATGTTGGAGATTTATTGTCATTGTGCGCAATGACTATCATGGTCCATGATTTTAGTGGTGTTATTACTCTCATATGCAGCGATATATTACGTGGTTTTCCGAATTTCGTGTAGTGTTCTTGGAAACACGCTATGTCTATTCTCCCTTTTATTAAATATGTTCCTAATTCTCGTTATGCTGACGTATTCCTCTGTATATTTTGTTGATATATTTTTAAATTCCCATAGCTTGTTTTATCTTTTATTGTCCTCTGTGCCCTGAGATATTCTGGGCATTCCTTGCTCATGGTTCTGTGGTAGTGTTTATTTCCTTTTCTTCTACATTTAATACATACAGTTTGTTTCTTTTTTGCCGCACAATTTGTACATATGTGGTTTTCGGCCCCACAATGGCCACAAATACCTCCCGTTTCCCTGTAGTGTTAAACCATGTGCCCATGTCTAAGATACCGATAACAACGTAGATCTTCAATTAGACGGTAACTTGTCATTTCCAAATATATTCTCCCGTGTTGCAGTAATTTCCTATATATAAGTGGTTCTACCTCAATTATACAATCCATTGTTTCATTTGCCCTTTGTTTTGATTATGTAAGACCTTGATTCCTACTTCTTTCGTTATTTGTTTCTGTTTCATCACTTCCTAGATTCCTGATTTCTATTTCTCTTTTAACTTCTTCTTCAGTCAATGTCTTGTCTAATCCAAATATTCTTAATCTCGGTCGCCGTCATCCCATTTCCTTCAACTGCAATTCTGACTTTTTTTTATTATGTTTATTAACTTCTTATTTTCTTCTTCATTTGGCAATAATACCAGTAAATCATTTCCCACTGTTTCTCTTGTTGACTGTATTTGTGCCGTACATTTCACCTCTTTTATTTGTTTGCGCAATGTCTCTTTCACTCGCTCATTGCTTCCGTCTGGTCGCTTTAGACATACTATTGCCGGCATTTTAATCCTTGTTTCTACTACATTCCCTACCATTTCGCATATAGTATTAACCAACATTTCTTGACCACTCCTAAATGCGGTACTGTATTTCTTTTCTTCTCCTCTTACCTGCTCCTCCATAAACTCTATTATTTCCTCCGTTTGTCTCATATTTTGACGGCGAATATCATCTTTAATATTTTCTGTTATTCCATCTAGTGTATCACGTAATCTGCCTTCTATCTGTTGTGCTATCTTCTTTTCTACTTCTACCATTGCCTCTCCCGTTCCTGTTATAATGGCATCTAGTATCTCAAATTGTTATTGTATTTTAAGCTGTTGTCGTAAACGCATTACCTCATCATGTTGTGCACAACTGTTCGCCATAAATCTGTTACTTCTGTTCTTATTAAATCCTGTACACTTGCTTTTCCATGAGAAAGTGTTCCCCCTGAATATTTCTTCAAGTTTATATACTCTTTTCCGCGTACGAACCACGTACACCCCCTGTTCTTTGTCTTCCTCTATACGTTTTGCCAATTTACCTCTTTTCTTTCGCCTTGTTTCATGTAACATGTTTTCATTATTTTGATCTATTTCTACCGCACTTCTTTCAATCTCACTCATCTCTGGGGTTTGTTGTTTTGTCGGAAATCGTTCGTGACATTTCGCTGCTTCCTTCTACCCACTATCGTCTAGTGTTTCTTCATGTCGAACCTTTCTACCACCTGTCATTTCTATATCCCTTTTTTCCTCTTTCCGTTCATCAAATATTTACTAAATTCTTGTACGAACTTTCTTTGTAAGATATATTTTCCCAATGTGGCGCATTTCAAAAAATAAAACGCCGTGATATGTCCTTTTACACAAGTTCTATACTCTCCTGATAAATATCGCTTCCATTCCTATCGTCTTTCTCTGAAATTTAAAACTCTTCCTCTTTGAACACGTATATAGTTCCCTGGGTAGCCGCTAAGAGGGCGACAGTAGCCTTCCCCTCGATTTGGTGTGGTACCCCTGACACACTCTTGTTATTTGTTTACAATTATAACATGTAGCTTCTCTTTGCTAGCAGTAAACATCACATATGGCCATGCCGTGTTGATACTTTGATATTCTATTTATCTATATCTTAGAAGCCACATGTTAATTTTCACTATTATTTAACTTCAAGCAGCTGTTGTATGTTATTCTACAACTTCTAGTATTTCACACTATATAAATACCTTGTATTCTCCATTAATATATCACGTATATTTCATCTCGTAACATATTCGCTCTGAACTATGCAAATTTACACCTTCATTGTTTTAATACTATTTCCCCGGAAAACTTGGCAGGTACCTCCATAAATAGATGTTGTAAAATATAATAGTTAAACAATCTTCACTAAATGTTCACTATGTTATTTATGTATCTAGGATCACTATTACACCATCCTTTCCTGATTACAAAGTATTTCCGTCCCTAATGGACGCTTTGCTTCGAACATTCACCCACGCACTTCTTAGAAGTTGTACTTTTCACCAATATTTAATTTACATGCCAAAGTATTCAATTAATATTCTTTTAAAAACTTTCTTGCAGGAGCTCATGTACTCACTGACATGTTGCTTTGATATACATTTACTTCTTTAAAACTATTGGAAAATGCATTAGAACGTACAATTCGGAAATGAACTATATAAGCAGCAACAATTGAAAGAAACAATCACTATTTTTTTTAAATTTAGTATATTGCTTATTCTTTGGAAACAAGTATTTAGTAAACTGAAATAAAGTTTGTGAGAGCTTTGAATAAAATCTCCGGATACGACAACAAGCCTTAAAGTTATTAATAACATAAGTAATGAGTTATTAATTACAATTAACAAGTTATTAATGACATAATGTCCGTTACATTAATCAGATACATCAGTTACATCAATGGCAATATCCCAGTGACATATCACAGAAAAAGACCCTAGTTAGAAGTCTGATCTTCACTAAACGTAGAAAATATGCGTACAGATGGATATTTTTTATTTTTATATTGGTGTAGTATAATGTAAAAATTTATATGAATTTTTTTATCACTTTCTCTCCATTAAATTATTATTTTACTGTTCATTTACGATGCATAACATATTAAAAATTATAAATAAACGCTTTGAAACAGCATACACAATGTATCTCACTAAATGAAACGACTACAAGCAGTGGCAGATAGTGATCGGCGAATTCTCAAGAATTTAATGTCTGGTCAACTTCTCTGCTCGAATAAAAATTACACAAGTTAATTATTTAACACTGCAGTAACACGTTGAATAGTACTGTAATAGTAGTATGAAAGTGATACGTTGCGTAACATAATATACACGATATCTGTGCAAAGCAGAACGGAACTATTTTTTCGAGTGTCACACAGATACGAGAAGACGGAAAAGATGGAACTGGCAACATCAGGTTCTAGAGTTTAGTGAATTGTTTCACGCTCCAGGGTGATTTTGTCCGAAAGAAACCATTCTACTCTGAAATAAGACATTCCAAAACACATTTAATCTTGCAATTTGATGAAAATAATTTTACCCAATTCCAAGAGACAAAAAATATTTACAGGAAAATTTTATACTGAACAATTAAATTCCATAATAAGAACTGTCACGCTGGGCCCCGCCCGGGGACCGTGACCTGTGACCAGTAGTGGATCCATGGGGGGACTAAGGGGTCTACAACACCCCCTTCATTGGACCTGAACTATCTTCAGACAAAATTGATAACAGGCACACTTCGTAAAAGTGTTATCAGATATATTGCACACTAAATTTCCATGTCACAGGCAAACGTAATACAAATTTGTATTATAATTTCTGCGTATTACATGCTCTGGTTGAAGCGACTTGCATCACTAGACGTATTTCATGCAGGTTAAACACTACAAATTTTATACAAGCGATGCAACGCAACCGTATTGCCAACAGAACAACTCACGGCTAGCCTCCAATGTTATAAACGCGTTGGGACGGGGTAGTAGGCGACATATTTCTTTACGGGACCTTTGTTTGCTTCACACAGGATGGGACGGTCTTGAGACGTTCGAAATTTTTCCTGTGTACATGTTGCATGTCATCTATAGCCGGTGTGGGCTTTTCTATTAATTTACGAGATGCCATTTTTCGTTCCATACGTTGTGAAGTCTGTATGTACATCGGTTTGTTCTCTCACTAGTAGATTTATTGGTATTCGAATTAACAACAAGACCTCTTCAAGGCAGGAAGTATATATCCTAAACAAATCTCTTTGTTGGGATTTTATTTTATGTCTGTCATATATTTGTTGTTTGTTCATTATATTTTAATTGAAGATATATTTTCATGAATTATTTAATTTGTATCTTCATAAAATTCTGATTGTGTTATGACATTCTTATCCTTGAATAAGTATTTGCCATTTCAGAGAATCTATAAATTTGGTCACTATTAAAAAAAATTTATTGTTCATTATCAATTTGAGAAGTTGACGTATTTTATCTTAAAATAATATTTATAAAATTCGTATTGTAAAACCATAACTTTCAAACGGATCCCTCCCCGGTTGACCCTCCCCCTTTGATTCCCGGCTGCCCCCTATTCCCGTCTCGTCGGGCCTGCGTATTCTGACGCATCGCACTGTGGTTAAGAAAAGGAAGGATGATTTTAACAGATGACGCAAAGGCAACTACTTCCTTTCTACTGATGAACAAAGCATTCACAGCAGACGTGTGGAAAATACAAGTCCGCTCTTCCTGCGGAAATCCTCATGATACCGCAAGGTTTGCTATATTCTGTTCATCACATAAAATGATATCATCTACAGAAAGTAACCCATCGTTAAGTGTAGACGCTCTACCTGCTCCTTCGGTGCCTCGGGGCTTAGAATGTTTGCTTGCCACAGTAGATTTACTCCAGGTCCAATTCCCGGTGACGCCAGAAAAAAATTTGTAGCTTTTCACTTTAATGTCTCAGTTCACATCGCTGTGGCACACGAAAAAAAGGTAACCTTCCTTCTATCCGCCACTTACCACTCCTAGTACGAACGAATCATTCTAATATCTCCACATGAAACAAGATGTAGGTAAGCCCAGCTAACCGGACACCTACAAACAATAGCTTCTTCCACACACCTCCTACGTCCTATCACCCCATGTATATAAGCTTCAACTGCTCACTGCATTTCCCATTTACATGTACTACAATGTAGAATGCCGAATAATTCGGCGCGCGCGATCCGGGCGATACTAGACTACACACAGACGTTTCAGTGTCTTCAGACCCTCTTACTGGTCAACGGAGGTAAAAAAAAGCTTAATTTCGTGCATCTACGTTTCATGTGGACCACTATCAATGGAAATGTTAACCAAATCATCTGTTGTTATTATTCTGATAATGAGTCAATGCACTCCCGCTCTCCCTCTCCATCTAAGCAGCGTTCGCACTGTTTTTCTATTTTTACAGAAAATAATCATTTTTTATGAATTTTAAAATTTTATTTAGATATTACATCAGTTATTTGTGATATTTCATCTGAAGGTTGTATAATATATTTGCGAAATAGAAATAAATAGTACACATTCATTGTTATTCTAATGGNGAAATAGAAATAAATAGTACACATTCATTGTTATTCTAATGGTATTTAGTGATAAAGTTAGTTATTTGTTCTTAAATATAATATCCACACTACGGAATATATTTTTCCTGAATTAATAGCAATTAGTTCCGTACTTCGTACATCTAGAAAGTAGCAAGACTCTAACCTCACATATCATCAGCTGATGCGGGAGACAAAACAGGCCATTATCAGAACGCGAGTGTGTTTTGAAGGTTTATTTTGCAGATGTTGGCAATATACTTCAGGGAACCGTATTGAATTATTTTCTGTAAGCTTAACGTGATTTGGAGTTTTAGATAAGGACGTACCCACGAGAGCTTAAAGGAACTGATGCCCCTTCCTCTAGCCTAATTTAAATAATTCTTCTACGAGACTAAAAAAAATTGTAATTAAGTTCAAATACAATTTATAAATGGTTTACAATTGCCTTGTGAAATGCAACATTATAGGAAATATGGCCATTTTGTAAGGAATGTATATTAATCGAAGAGTGGACCGTACCAATTGGCAAACATGGTATGAAGCAGAAAACTGACGAAAGTGTTAACTTACAATGGCCGACTCTGTGATCAAAATGTTATAAGGGATGATTGCGGAAAAAGGAATTAAAAAAATAAAAGTAAATAAAAATACTGTATGATTTTAGAACATTTTTTCATTCAACAAATCGATGATAATTATTTCCACACTTATAAAGAAAATCATTTAAAAGCGTTATTGATGTTCAAAATAAAAATAAAAATCCCAAAGGAAGGGGTGACCGGGGGGTAAGAGAGATACCTATAACAAGCACCCTCCCCCCAAAGTCATATTTGCATTACCTTATCTAGGATAGCCAAGAATGATCTAATCAAGACTTAAGAAAACATTATCTCCACGAAGTTGCAAGTCCAGGAGATTTCTCTCCGGAGCGTCAGTGTAATTCGTATAGGTCTGAGATATTTGGAAAAAAGAGGAAATTGTATTATCTACTCAAAGGAAGCGAGGAAGGTGGATTTGCAGAACTTTGAGGTTATGATAGCAGAAAAAGTAATAATAATAAGATCCATTGTTCCTACCGAGGAACATAGGTTGTCTACAAGCCTTGTCCATTTTATCATGTGTATCAATGAAACGTAAGTCACTCCAGCTACATCACTCACTTTCTTGTAACACAGTTCTTCTGCGTGTAAATCCGAGGTCACCCTATTCTACGCTGACCTTGCTGTTTCCATTATTGTGTTCACCTACATTGCTCTTCATTTTCTTTGCGTTATGTGTGGCCCATCCATCCAAATTTCCACCTCGTAATATTTCTGTTGACATTTATTTGATTCGTCATATCCCACAGTTGTCCATTCGATATGATCCAAGGGCACCATACTATCATTATGAAATGGAGGCACCGATTTACAAAGGATTGTAATTTCTTTTGAATTTCTTGGGTTCTCAGTCACGTTTGAAATGCATGAAGAATTACTGACTTTACACGAACGCTAAATAGCCTGATCTTAGTGTTTTTATAAATTCTATTTGAAGTCCATATCCTCATTTTACCAAAAGCTCCTCTGGTGTTTTTTATTTTATCATCTACATCTTTGCGAGTTCGTCCATTCTCAGACATATTGCCACCAAGATATGTAAAATCAAGAACTCTGTTGATATCTTTATTTTCGAACATCAATTCTTGCTGAGATTTTGTGTTAATTCTAATTTCTATGGTTTTCTCTACATTAATTTTTAAGACAGGCTTTTTTATATTCATCTCGCAAGGTGTCAAGATTATCTTGGATATATTTAAATGCGTCAGGTTATCACTCAGTATACAAGTATGATTGTCTTCCTAAGGTAAAATTAAAAACACTTGAGTTCTTTGACGGCTGTATAATCCAATTCAGGAACCACGGACTCTTCCACAATGTTGGCACATGGTGCCTTGGGTAGCCACTGATCCTTGAGGGTGGATGCTTCAGGTCTTTCCTAGCGTTGCCTTTGTCGGCTTGAAGCTTTCCCTGCTGTTCCCTTTGATACACGCCTTTGGTGGACGAGGCGACGCCATTCTGGACGGGTGGATGCTACAATCTCGCAATTTGCAGGGTCAATTTGATACTTCTTAAGATATGCTCTCAGAACGTCTTTATAGCGTTTTTGTTGCCATTCTTGTTTTCTCTGTCCGAACTTCAACTGACAATATATATTTTTTGTTTTGGGAGACNGACTCAGGCATGCGAAGTACATGACCTGTCCATCGTAGCTGGTGTTTTATTATGAGAGCCTCAATGCTGGTAGTAGTAGCTTTTTCCAAAACACTTACGTTAGTGCGTCTGTATTGCCACTTTATTCCTAAGATTCTCCTAATGCAACGTTGATGTAATTTTTCCAGACATAGTAATTACCTTCTGTATGTAACCCAAGTTTCGCAACCATAAAGTAGAGTTGGAACAACAACAGCTTGGTATACATACAGTTTAGTTTGAATACTGAGGTTACGGTTATCAAACACCCTAATTCGCATACAACCATAAACTGCGCAGGCACATTTGACGCAATATTGGATTTCAACGTCAATGTTCGCATTTGTTGATAGGTGACTGCCTAGATACGGAAAATGTTCAATATACTCCTGTCCTATATACGATTTCTACACGATTTGGAATTTTGTCTTTGATCAGGTGAAGTATGACACCAACGTATATTGAAAAGAGTGTAGGGGCAATCACACAGCCCTGCTGTTAAGGACTGTACTGTTCATATCATCATGCAGTAATCGAAGAATCTGTATAAATTTTGAAGGGCAATCAATTATACATAGGATCCTCCAAAGAGTTTCTCGATTGACTGAATCGAAGGCCTTAACGAGATCAACGAATGCCATATATAGAGGCTGACCTTGTTCTCTGAATTTCTTCTGCATCTGTCTGGCACAGAAAATCATATCAGTTGTGCCGCGATATGGTCTAAAGCCGCACTGAGTTTCAGCCAGTGGTTTCAGGCGGTTGGGCAGAACTGTGAGAATTTTGCCAGCAGCTGAAAGCAACGATATCTCTCGGTAGTTGCCACATTGCGCCCTATCACCCTTTTAAAATATGGTTACAATCAAGGCATCACTTAGATCACCGGGTATGGTTCCAGTTTGCCATATCTAATGAATGAGCTTTTGTATATGATGAACCAGTGATGTGCTCCCTTCCTTGAAGAGCTCAGCAGGAATTTCATCCATGCCTGGTGCCATATTATTCTTGAGTTGACTGATAGCGATATCCACTTTTAATAGCGAAGGAGCTTTATCAAGATGGCTGTGTACAGGGCTCTGAGGAATCTGGGTAAAGATGTTGGCATTAACTTGTGTGTCCCTGTTCAGTAGTTCTCCAAAATGTTCTTTCCAGTGGAAGCTGATGGAGTTTGTATCTGTAAGAAATTCAGTGTCATATTTAGATTTTATAGGATTCATTCAATGATAAGATGGACCATATACAATTTTAGTTGCATTGAAGAAAGCATGAGTGTTATTTGTGTCAGCTAGATGCTGCATTTCGCGGGACTTAGATATCTACCATTGGTTTTTCATGACCCATGTTTTCCTCTGTACTTCAGCTTTTGCATTTTGATAAATTTGCCTTTTGGAGGTAGATTCAGGGTTATTTTACCAGACATTGAATTCTTTCCTTTTCGTTTCTATAATAAACTGAATTTCTAGGTCATTCTCGTCAAACCAATTTGCATGCTTCTTTCTGACGAAACCAGCCGATTCTACCCAGGCTGAGAGCACTGTTGACTTGAACTTCTGCCAGTGGTCTTCAACATTATCTGGATAATTCTGTGGTAGCTTTTCAGCAAGGAATTGATGTAATTTCAGTTTAACGCTATCATCTTTGAGACGTTCTGTGTTCACCTTACATCTTAAATGCTTTCTCTGCTTCCTGTGCCTCTGGTGGATTTGCAGAGCCATAACAGACCGTATCAGTCTGTGATCAGCCCAGCAGTCGTCAGCACTTGTCAAAGCCTTGGTGATGAATACATCATGTTTGTTTCGGGCACGTACAAACACGTAATCAATTAGATGCAAGTGTTTGGATCTAGGGAGTTGTCAAGAAGTATTAAATTATTCTTCTTTTGGAAAAGCATGTTCGTGATTACAAGGTTGTGTTCAGTTAGGAGAAGAGTTTGGTTAGGAGAAGAGTTCTATTAGAGTTGCTTTTACCAACACCTTCTTTACCAATTATACCATACCACAAAGCCTGCCAACTTGAGCATTAAAGTCTCCTAGAAGGATAATTTTATATGACTGTGGTATGTTTTAGAATTACGTCGAGTTGGGAATTGAATTCTTCCTACTGGTCCTCGTCAGAGTCGGAGCATGTGAGAATCGGAGCATGTGCACTAATTGTTGTAGCTCGTTGGTTATTAGTGAGCTTAAGGCTTAGGGTCATAAGCCTTTCATTTATACCACATGGGAGCTAATAGAGATGATTAGCAATTTTATTCTTGATAGCAAACCCAACTCCATGGAAACGAGGTTCATTCGAATCCTTCCGTTTCCAAAAGAAGGTGTAGCCGTGTTCCTTTTGTTATCTTTCATTTGAAAGCCTTGTTTCGCTGAAGGCAGAAGTGTTAATGTTGAACCTTTTCAGTTCACGAGCTGCGATCGCTGTTCGTCTTTGTGGTCGATTACCGGTGTCGCTGTCCATCAAAGTACGTATGTTCCAAGTAGCAAAATTCACTCTTATTTTGGTTCGACCGCAAGTGGTGGACACGGATATCATGTCGGGTGGTATTAGACTGACTAAGTTTAGGGCACCTTTCTTAGCCCCCTCCCCATTCAGGGTAAGCAGAGTGGATCATATATAGGCCTGCTTAGTCACGAATGCAGCATACGAATTTTTCTACAGCCCATCCTTGAGCGAAACGAAGGTCACACGTACACCGCCTACGTGCCAGTTTGCTACTAAGCGCTCCCAGATAACACAATCGTGCTCCCTGTCACAACTAACCGATCGCCGCAGGGCTTGCAGTCGTGCATGAAGAGATGATACAATTCTTCGGAAGACGCCTGTTAGTGACATCTGTTAACGTGGGAATGTTGTTCCACACCAGCAAACACACAATCCTTGGAAGATACAGATCCTTTGCCCAGTGCAACTAGGACGATTGGAGATACCGAACTGCAGCAGCCTTCATCCGTCTTCCCAGCCGTTGGAGCTACTTTAGTTGCTTATGCTCCTGGTTCACTGTTTAGGTCTTCTATACCGTTGACCGTTATTGGTTCATTCGCCTTTAGATGTAGTTTCCCACCTCAAGGGCAATAGAGCGCCCTAACCTCCATCTGCTCATCCGCCTTCCAGAGACGCCGTTGGCATGATAGAGGGGGACTCCCTATCGCGGGAATCACTCTCTCGCCAGAGCCTCGTCAGTTTAAAGCAGAGTGTACCGCGAGCAGGTGAGGTTGACATTTGAATAGAAGATTTTCATTCCTTACACTCCCGTTCCGGAGTGTTTAAATGTATGCGTTAACAGGCAAATATCATTTGCGTATTCCAGCATTTCAGTCAGTGTCCATTGAATGCCTCTTATTATTTTGTATAGCCCTTCTTAAAATTTAATCTAGCACCAAAATCACAAAAAGTTGTTTATGATAAATTCCATGCCGTTAAGAGGTGAATTAGAGAATTAATGAAAGGTTAAAAATATTTTACGATTTCCAGAAGGTAAGATAATGAAACATAACTACGTTTACATGGTTTGACTTGACAACTGATTGATGAGGCCAGATAAATACATCAGACAGGATAAGGTGAATAGAAAATTTAAATAGGTTAAAATTATGTGTATTTCAGGTCTGAGCAATGATATTCGTGTTTCAATATTTTTGTAAGTTTTGATAATTGTTTAAATTGAAAATTGATTAAAAAAACAATTATTTTATTTATGTTTGTGTTAACCTATGTTTGTGAAACAAATATCAAGAAATAATAATGTAAAGGAAGGTAAACTGGTCTACTTTTATCTGATCAATGACCAAATAAAATGAAATAAATATATAAAATAAAAAAAATTGTATTCATAGAATGAAGAATAGAATTCGCGGCTTTAAAGCTCTAGAGATCTCTCGCGCTGACCCTATTAGACATCTAACGGTCAAATCACATGATTGACCTCTGGTGTTTTGAAGTGTCCTTGTATAGAGGGAAGAATGCATGGATAGGGTTTTTTTTATCTCTATATTCAACAGGAAATTACTGCGCTCTCTTTTTAGAGGAAACCAGAAACCGCTGATTTCGAGACGTATCAAATGTCATAAATATGCTTGCCTATCAGTTGGTTTAACACATTCGGAGGATCAACGAAGATTAAGCTTTGCAATTCAAGTGTAAATCTCGACACTGAACTGCTTAATGTAAGTAGACAAAGTGACGCGGTCCGCATTGAGGTGGAGGGGGAACTTGTGCAGACCAATGAAACTTAACACAGCTGACTTCGATTCTATATTGATATCGATATTGATAGATACTATGAAACTGATAGGATAGTAATAGTTTTAACACGTCTCTTGTCCTCAGCGGTAATAAAACGATTTATGTCGAGTGGAGATGCGTAACTATGAAATTGTCATAATATTGTTTCAGTAATGAAGATAGAATATATAAAGAAAGTCTTAAAATTCGATGAAAATTGGAGGGGTGGTAGAGCACAAAAATAGGAACATTATCAGTGTCATAGGCCTCGCATTGACATCGCGAGGGTTTGCGAGACTCCAGGTGGAACATACAGGCCAATACATCTGTTGCAATTTTTTGTTCATCCTTGAACACCTATATGACATTCTTAGTTTCCCTAATAAAACACTGTACACACATTTTTGTCTTATGAAATGTTCTGTTTTCGTGTCATTATATCTCCTTCGGGAGACATTTCCGACATGAGTACCTTAATGATTTTTTTGTTTCTATTAATTATTTTTCCTATTAATATGTTCTACTATCCTTTAATTTTTTTACGTGAAGTTCTGAGACATTCTGATTATTAAGTGATCTTCAAAACATCTATGAAATGACTTGTGTTTGATTTGCCTGCACTGCGCACCCACACGACTTTATCACCTGTTTTCTTGCACATTGGGAAATTAGTGTACTGAATAGTCCAAATACTAAAATTCTCGTAAAAATTTTCTCATTATCAATCATATTTCGTAATATTGAAATTGATTTTATGTAATTAATTTGTGGCAATTTCAGAGGAGCAAGAGAGTAATTATAAAGAAACTCTTTGTCAGAGGTATGGATTGCAACTTGGTGGTTATTATCTTCTCTGCATGGATGATATCATTGGCGACAACATATGAATTCGTACCGAAGTGTTGCTACAGAGGAGAAAGTTTAAATTATTCCCTCAAATAATGCGTAAGTGAAATGGATACGATCCCTCCTTCATTAGTAATGGAAGACTTTTATCCAGCAATTCACAACGATACGTTATATTGGCTACCCGACCGTTATCGTATGCGTAACATTACAGTCTTATACGGTATTAAACACCTTTGTGCCTATGATGCGTCATTTACACGTGCTTGGAACACGGAAAATGACCATAGAATCGTGGAAGATAAAGAAGGATTTTATAGGTTTCTCGCCATACACTGATGGGAGTGTTTTGATGAGACAAATGATCCAGAGTTTCATTTTTTAGGATTCTTGCTGCTAATAATTCCCAAGTGCTGTCGAGAAAACGAGATGCCGATAATTGTGCAAGAGTCAGCAAAGATTCTATAAAGAACAGATGGATACCAAAAAATTCAACTGTTCTTCTGAAGATTAGTCATAACTTTATCAACGATACCTACAAATTTAAGCAATTGTTTAAAGTGAAAAATAGTTCGAGTGTAAACTTTATTCCTTAAGAGAAAATATCTACAATTCAGGTGGCTCCAGTTTGTCATCTGAATATATGTTGTTGTAAGGGCGAACATTTATCTGACTCGATACAATGTGTTCCTTTGCCTGACGTCACAGTACAAGATGTAAAGAACGGATTTATTGATTGAAAGGAAAATAAAAGAATGCATGATTGGGTACCAAAAACGTTTCATCAAACAGCAATTTCTGTTCATTATAAAAACAAAGAAAAAACAGGAAAAATTATCACTGGAAGCTTAAAGCAACTTACCCGAAGTCATAATTTTTTATGAAAATATATGGAAATTCGAATTTTACAATGACAGTTTACCCATCATATCAGCAAACATCCGTTTTCTGAGCAGGAAGAATTTAAGTATCAAAACAAAACTATGGAAAAAGTAGGTGACTATATCATAGTTTCTCTATGTGACATAACTCAGTCGGAGGACCTCGTGCAGGCACTTAAGTGTTGTGATCCAGGGGAAGTTCTCTCTCCAGAAGGGTATTGTGAAAATCACGATGTTGAAGACTGGCCCCCAAAAGTATCTGCAGTAGGAGAATTGTTCGAAGGTAAAAGGAATTTTTTCTAAACAACTCTTCTTCTACCGGTTGACCTTGTAATTTGTATAAATAAATATGTAAATAGCTTATTTCTCTTATTTATGGATTCTGGCTTATTCAATGCTTCTGTGATCGCCAAAATAATATTTGTAACGTATGTTACAATGATTTTAGGATTCATCATATTTCAAATTTTTTCTTTCAACTTTTTTTTCTATTAAGAATAATACTCTGAGGCACCGTAAGTATCTAACATGGAAAGGTCAACCTAGCTCATATATTTGCATAAAAACATTATTTCAACCGGTTAAAAATTTTTTGTGGGTGTTGAAGTGAATCTATGTTGTAGTGAATTTATTATGTTTCAAATAATTTAATTTTAATTCTGCGAGGTCCCCTCCAATTAGACCTCATGTATTCCTGTTCTAAAAGTAACCTATAATCCAGGCAGTTCATTTTTTTGTATACTTTAAAATTACTCCATATTTGATCCAAATTAATGGCAATTTTATTTGCAACATAAGACCCAGAGGTTGTCGGAAAGTAGAGAGGCACACGAAATAGGTAATAAAAAATTATTTCCGAAATAAAATACACTATATGTACGCGCCAAGAACGTTTTTTTCTACGCATGTTGCAAATTATCTTACATCAATCAGTTGTTGCAGGCCGTAAAAATGTTATAATTTGAATCAACTTTACTGTAAAGTGTGTCCAATGCAACCAGATTTCTGCTCGAGTTAACCATACTTTTTTTCAGTGCATGATGACTTTCTTCATAGATTTCCAGAGTGATTCAGAGAAACGGGAAATTTTAAAATTTGTGTTTGTAGCCCTAAGAGACATTTAGCACTGAGTGGCGTGTAGAACAACTCACGCTCAAGAGAGCCATAACCGTTTAGTTATTATGGGTATGTGGAGAGGTGCGAAACGTGTTTCTGTCAACAAACCTTTTTACAAAACCATTGACAGTGTACAGGTCGCACGTAAAGAATTTCACCATCAATATACATTAAGACGCCACGATCGTATTCCATTAGCACACGCAATTAACACGTGGTTACGTAATTTTGAGGAAACAGGTTCAGGGATGATAAAGACACCTCCAGGTTGTGTGAAAGACGTTCGCACACCAGACAATATCGAATCTGTTTGAGTTGGTGTCACAAGAAGCTCACATATTTCAATCCGTCGTCAAGAATTGTCTTTCCAATTGCATAGATCAAGTGTTCAAAATATATTGAAACAGGACTTGTACTGCCATCCATACCTCAAAAGCAAAGTGTAACTTACTACGACCTGCTACAACGGAAGCATTGAAAGTTAAGCTTCGTGTAGGAATTGGTGAATTTCCTGTCAAGATGTTACTTCGAACAAAGCACAATGTAACTAAGAAACTTCAGGAAAGTTTGCACAAAAATGGAGCTAGCGTGCAGGATGACATCTTCAAAAAATATATATATTCTGTGTGTTCTTAAATTGTATTCCTTACAATAAAATGACGTAAATACATTTTACTTCCAACTTCTATGTAGCTACTTATGGAGAATTGTTTCCATCGTTAACGGGCAGGTGAAAATTGCTACGTACCGGCACTCGAACGCAGGATTTCCTGCCCTGACTGCAGGTTGCCGTCCACTGCGCTGGTTTAAGTGCTAACAGCATTGGAGAAGCCTATGGTCACTTATCCCCTGAATAGGTGTGTGACGCAGGTTCACCGGAACAGACCAGGTGGATGTTGCGTACAGACTTAAAGAGTCGATCAGCGCTCCGGGGTCAGAGCAGGGTATATCCCGGTTTCGATTCCCCATCCGTCACAATTCTCTTCTGGTCGTTGGCGATGCATAAATAAATTTATTTAAAAAAATTTCATATCAATGTTTTATAATTCCCCGTTTTCTGAATCATTCTGTTTATCTTCGCCACTCTGTATTCGTCGTTCCATCATCGATTATTCTTACTTCGTAGGAGACATTCCGGAAGAAAATGTGTTCTTGTCTTTGATACGTTCGTCGAGGTATCAACCATTTACCATTCCCTCCCTCCATTCTCCGTCTGCCCTTCGCTATTACAAAGGCGCTCAGAAGCTGGGTTTCACCTACCATCCCATCACCCTTTACTGCCTAGATTTTCAGAAGACGACTGGCGGTTTGAAGGTAGGTATGTTAAAATTAAGGCATTTTTTTATAAAAAATTAAGCAAATTTAGTTCAAAATAACTGGTTAAATTTCAAAACTATTTTCATGCATTCAATTATAGCACCTTAGAATTGAAATATAGAGATATTATTGATAGATTGAAATATATAGATATATAGACATATTATTGATATGAAATATAGAGAAATATATTAAGATACTGTCATTCAACATAACATGATTAATCTGTTACCTGGCGGTGAGGTTGACCGCAATTTAAGAGATTTCTGTACATTGAAATAAGTTATTTTTCTACTCAACCTTGGCAGAATTTTTCTTCGGACCGAGGCGGATTTTACACACAGGTTATCTAGCTTCTTTCGTAGAGGCGGAAGTCTAATTAATACTATTGTAATATTAACCCTTCGATGGATTTGTGTTCAACGTATTTGAACTTTGTGAGCTGCTTCTCCTATTGACTATATCACCGCTACGTCGCGTCAAATAAGCGACTTTCTTCCTTCTTTGCTGGCTGTCTATTGCTCTTTTAAAAAGGAGCCGCGAGTATTAAAAAATTAAATCACACTGAGTGAAGAACTCACGTTCGTGTTTTTCACATCACTTGAGAAGCACTACTTACCCTATAAGTATAATTAATATATTCTTTCTCAATTTATTCATTATTAGACGATTTTTATCAACCTACCTAGTCCTATTAGACTAGTAATAGATGAGTCTACATAATTATAATTTGTGTGTTTCTTGTTTTCGTTACCATTTTTTGTTTTGTACCAATAAAAAAGATAATTTTTTAAGTGTTGACTGCAACAGTATTTTTTAACTGGTTTAAAATAACGTACCAAATATGGTGTGTCTTGTTTCTTTTCAGCTTACCTCTGAACTGAGTTTAGTTGCTAAATGAGGTTACTAAGTCCCCAATCAATTTGGTTATGTATTAAACAGAATGAATATATCTTTAAGTGTAAATTGTTCACATTGTTTTGAGACCACTTATATTCATTATTCCCAATATGGTTGATAGTTTTACTTAAACTTCCCTTCTTTGGGATTTTAATGAGTGTGCTCTCGAGTCACTCATCAGATAAACTCTCCTCTCCCCATATATCTTGATATAATGGATATAAAGTATCCACTGTAGAAGGAATGTCCACCTTCAGTGATTCTGTAGGGGTCTCTTCCTTTCCTGCTGCCTTTCCTTCGAATAGTTATTTTATGGCATTTCTAATCTCCCTCTTATTTGTTGCGTGTACATCGATGTTCAAAAATTGAACATTACTTACTTCCACTGACACATCCAAAGTTATATGGAAATTTGATTTCGTTTAACACTTCCATAAATAATTCTCTCCAACTCCGCAACTGACCTTCTGTTGAGAATATTTATTTTTTTGGCCTCATCCTTCACTGGCTGACACTGCCTTATTACACCTCCTTGCAGCTTCCTAGCTACACCAAACAGTGCTTTCACATTCTCAATATTAGATGCTGCGTCTGCGTTTATTGCGTTCATATAACTTCTATGACCTCTTGTACATGAATTTTTATTCTCTTTAAGAAGAGAATTATATAAACATGTTTAATTTGTAGAATTCTCTTCCCTATCATTAGAATTTATCTTCCTCTTAACATTTTTTGTTATCTATTAGGTCCCATGAACATTCCGAAATCCTTTCTCTTTACCATTTCTTTTGATATACCAATACTTTTTCAATAACCTCGAGATGTGTTTTTCATCCTACAACATCCATTCTGTAATTTTTCATCTCTTTAACTACTTGTTCTTATCTTCCCATCTGGAACAGTGTTTTCACATTCCTTTGTCCAAAGAGGATTAGTTTTTCGTGTGTGTGCATTGTTTCGGTATCAGATAATTCAGCCGGCTCTTTCTTGTCGATTTACTCTGAATATTTAAAGATCTCGAGGACTACAGGGTATTGGCCCATAGCCCTTAAATTCTGTTAGTAGGGTTACTACTTGAGGCTACGGACTATCTAGACTTCTTAGGTCTGATGGTAGTCATTTCCTCCTACACAGGCGATAGGGTTATCCAATACTCAGACGCCAGAGCCTCGTTAGTGCTAACAAGAACCATCGCGTGAAGGCGAGAATGACATTTACGGAAGAGAGGTTATATTTGCCACCTAGGCGCGTCACGTCTCCCCCCAGGGCCCATATGGCGTTGCCATCATTCTTTTTGTAAATTATTCCTCTGCACCAATCAAGCAACCACGTTATTCACAATGTGATCTAAATTGTTCCCATCAACTTAGGACTATTTTTTAAAAGTCGCACATAGTGCTCTTTCAATTCCATAATATCTACTTAGATACGAAGAATGTTTGACACTATCCTCACAAAACATCAGCCGATTACAAATTCGCAGATCAGTTCCCGAGATGTCAGTTTCTCATGAGATTGGAGTTTATTTCATTGAAGTAGACATTCATTTTTCACTTCACTGACAAGCCATATTGAATTTTCTCTACCCACTTTTACATGAATCGTAGCAGACGAAACTTTGTTGAATTAAGTCTCCATGAAGGGAAGCATGCACACGACACCGTTTTTGGGTCACACTGACAGATGGACATGTAAAGTACAATTGTTAGTTTCGAGCTTTGCAATATTTGTTTATCATTAAAATTCTTAGCACACATTTTCAAAATCTTGAGAGTTTTCACGAAAACAGTGTTCGTCATATTAATATCACGGTTTTTATGGTGCAGACGTTAGGAAATAAAAGATATAATTACTTCGCAATATAAGTAAATAAACTAAGGTTGTGTTCGTTAAGTGGAATTAAACAAATGCAAATGTATATTGACTATGAATAAAACTCTTAGTGTCAACCGTTTGATAATTTGTTGAAAACTACTATTAAAATGAAGAACACAAATGCATTTATTCTTTTGCAGTATACATAGGAAGTGGCGATGCCAAACAAATATACAAAAATAACTACATACTTCTTCGAGAGTTGGAATTGGTTTCCTGCTAATGGGATGCAATATTCACTATATGATGAAAATCTAAGTCATCACTTCGCAATCATAATTGATTTATTTTTAATTTTTGAAATTAAATTAGAAATGAGCAAGAATAGCGCAATTTTTACAATACACTAAATGCGTCACTAAGTAACAAAAATGGCGGCTGCTGCTTCCTTCTTCATAGAGTTTTACTTTACATGAATCATAGAAGACCTAAATTTGTTGAATGAGAATGAATGCAGGAAGTGGTGGGTTCATATACCAACCCACCGAACGCAGTGGTTTACGCAGCAGTGCGTCCAGTGTTTGGGTTGGCAGCAGCGATTTTGATGGTGGCAGCTGCGGCGGTGGCTTTGGCGGGGGAGGACACGCGGCAATCTGCTCACGGCCAAAGTCTTATCACTCACGCACTCTGTCTAGCGCCGGCGAATATTCTGTAGGTGCGTCACAAGGGCCTAAGGTAGTGTTGCAGTGGGTAGAATTTAATCACTAAAATATCTAAAATCGACGTAAATAAACAGAATAACATATTCTTTCTGTGATCTTGGTTTACACCTCGACACCCGTCTCACATATTTATTTTGAAAGGGGAATTTCGTTGTGGAACAGTTCAGAACCTGTGAAGTAACGAAATAAAATCACCCCCCACAAATATAATTAAAATCAGTGGTAAGTGCACAAGTTGCTATATTAATCTTAAAATAGCAGATCATAAAGCAAAGATTTATATTAAAAAAAAGAAAGAGCGCATCCGCAGAGAGGGTTCGTGAAGAGCGTTCGAATGACGTTCAGGAAGAGTGTTTCGCGGGCGTTTGATGATCATTCAGCGTTCAGAGAACGAAGCGTTCAGTGAGCGTCCGAAGAGCTTTACGATGCGCACTGATCGTCTCTCACAAGTAGAGTGTTCAGTGGGGTTCCACTCTGAGCCTGACGCTCAATTATCGTTCCGTGTGCGTGCTACCGGACACCATAGTTTCGCCTGGGTAGCAACCTCCCAACAAATATTACTTTCAGGAAATGGCGCCATGTCTCGGTGGTAATGTGACGGTGCGCTGTTTCGTTGAACATTCACATAGGTAGAGTTGGCGAACAGGTGCCGCAAAATCTTGTGAAAATTTGTGCCTCCGCTCCGATCTCTATTTCGTCCGATGCTGATTTCTTCCTTCCATACCACCCCTTCTTCAATTCCCCCCTCTTATTCTTGTTCTTTTCATCTTATGGCGGTGCAATAACAAAATTCAGCCCGCCATCATCTACGCACTTCTTTAATGTTGTCACATTTTCAAGAATGCTTCAAAATCTACTATCATTGCTCAAAGGAAAGGTCTCCAGTCATCTTGTCAATTAATTGTCACTGTTGTGGACTAAACAAAATATTAGATAAAAAATAAACCCTAATAATGATGAATCCTGATACAAAAAGTTCCATCAGGTTAACAGTACAGTAGAAACTTTCTTATTCGATCTGATCGGGACTGGATGTCACCCATTTGGTCTGTTAATCAGAAGTTCCCGTAAAAATACGATTTTCGTTTACAAAGGATCCACAATCTTATCTGTTTATCGCCAATAAAGATGTACATAAGTCTTCTTTGCAACTCATTTTATTGTTGTGTATACATGCATAAACGACAAAAATTAATTGATAGAAAAATGGTGCCGGACGCAAGAGAGAATCAATCTGGCGAACTCCCCTCCCTCGCCCTTCCCTTGTTCTATGCGCCACAACACTAATTCTTTGAACAACTAGCGNCGTTTTACGTTCCAGGAACGTTCCAGGAAAGCTCTATCAAGCTATCTACCTGCCAGCTATTATACGCTGCAAGAGAGGGAAGAAAAACGGTTCCACGAGATAGGCCGGTTAATCCGAGGTCCGGTTGATTCGTGACCAGTTAAGAGTGGTTCCACTGTGAACCCTTTTGTGGGACACAGTGCATTTATTCTTCAACCTGATTAACTGACGTCATCGGAACATCTGTCGATCGCTTTCCGAAGTACCTTGTGCATTGTTGCCACCTGAAGCTTCTCGAACGCACGTGACCACAACGCCTCCATGTGGCACCACGTCCCCAAACACAACCAAAGCACGAAGATGGCGCGAATCACATCAACGGCTCTCGCTATCAAGCGGAATGTGTAAGCTCTCTCGATGAAAGGAGGCAGCCACGTTGAGGATTCCACGATGCGACTTCCAGAATCATTTCGATGAAGCGGGAAGTGATCATGAGCTTCAGGTACGGGACGACACTGGAACAGAGATGCACACCGATGAAACGCGTTTTCATGGAACAACACACATTTAAATACATTTTGACGTCTCCTCTGCGTTTCATGCAATGCACGTTTCATGAAACGCGTGGTAAGGACTACTTATATTGGAATTTTAATGTGAAAGGAGAAGAAATAAAAAACCAGCTGGATATAAAAATCTATGAGAATGGATGAGATGTGACGTTTCATGGGGTTTCACCGATGTGCCCGTATGAAACTCAATCCACGCAAAACGTTTCATCGGTGCACATTGCGTCGTAAATATTTTGGGACGTGCAGTTCAAGTATCATGTCACGCATGTTTCATGAAACGTTTTTCATTCAACGCTACGATTCTATTGGATTTAAGAGAGAAAAGTCGAGTGAGTTCCAATAAAGATAGAAATTAGGTTAAAAAGATGAAATTTCACTTAAAGAATGGAAGCAGCAATTAATTATTTCTGAAAGCACCACTAGAGATAACACTGAAATTCTGTTTTGACTCAATCACTGACCGCGAACCGGTGGAGAAAATTTTGTATTTCGGGGAGAAATCTTTACATTAATTTCTACTTTTATTGATAATAAAACCGTAAGTTATGATTGAGATGTGGGGTATTATGAAATGGGGTTTCATCGATGTGCAAGTTGCTATGAAACGCGTTTCATGGATGTACACTTAACCTTATTTATTACCATATTTTATTTAGTTTTTTGTTAGTATGTAATAGTCAAATATTGCAAATAGCATTTGAACCATTACTCGTTCTCGGAATTCACTGAAATTTGGAGCACATATATAAACCTGATGACAATGCAATATTATTGTGTCTGACAGCTGATCTGATGAAATACAAATTTTCTTAATAGGATTTATCTTTTCAAATTTGCGGGTGTCTTCTATAAAAAAGTATGCCAAGATGCAACCCCTCTCCTCAGTATGTAGCTAGGTTTAACGGGTTGCGTATCTTCACCTGTCCGTTTTAATAACGTACATCAACGTTCTCTCATTACCCGACGACAACGTAAATCCACGTCGAAACGTAGTGAGCTCTTCACAGAAAATATAAATATTATTCGTCCATAAAGGTCGTACGTTTTCAATAATTTATTTAATTAGATTACTCCCATCAGGTTTCGGAAGATTCAGAATCTTTCACAATCCGGATGTAAAGTAATTGATATTATGTAGAATTAAATACCAAAATACTTTGTCTCGATTGTATGAACCCCTCATGCGAACTGATTGTGATCCACTTCGTCTTGACCAAAATCCATATTCAACAAAATTGCATGACCATCCAAACCGAAACACTTATTTGTTAAATGAATCTTATATTTTGTTATGGATGTACAGAAGAGTCAATTCGAAGTAGTATTGTAATCAAACAAGTTTTTATAACGCTCTAGATGAATCAGAGACATTAAATTCATAATGATAGATAAATGTCTGTTGCGAGGGCGTACATGAGTGTGGCTATGTAGCAGCATGTCTTAGCTAAATCAATTATTTAATTACAAGAAAATTATACTTTGTTGTTTTTTTAGAATAAATCAAATTGGTCCAAATTAAGCAAGTTGTGTTTCGCCATCCGAATCTTGCATACAATTAGAAGTAGACCATTTAAAATGCGGTAAAAAGGTTAGAAGTAGACAATCATGAATAAAAAGAACAAAACAACATGCAGAAAAGAAGAATTGTATTAAGAGAGTATTGTATTAGAAGGTTTATAACTGAGGTGTTACAATGTACAAGAGGAATTATCACTTTACATAATCTGGAACCATATAAAAGATATTATTTATTGGGAAATTAAGTCTCTTCTTAATTTTTGTATTGAAATCAAAAAATTACTTAACATTATAGGGACAACAGCGTATTAGAAAGCTTTTAACCGCGGGTTTCAAGAGATTTTGCTTATTACATTTATCGAATGGGACTTTCTATGGGTACGATCCATGAAACAAGTAAATAGAAACTCACTAGCTGAGGGCGTCGTTGCCAGCTCCTCCGCGTTGTACGAAGGACCTGTTTTATTCCAAGTGACGAATCCGTCGTATAGTGAGTACCAAACTCACACTGTTGATCGTCACCAGTGCCAACATCGGAATAAAGTATTAGAACAGCGGTCCGTGTCGGTGTCCAAACGATATCTTGTCTGCAAAGAACCACAGAGTTTCAGCCGCATCGCAGAGAAGTCACAATACTAGATGGCAAATACGGTGGGAGAGAGCAAGAAACGGACGACGTACTTACTAATACATACCAGGGGTCAATTTCAATTACGATAGGAGGAGATGGTTCAAATTAAACAGATTCGTCATACGATTTTTAACAAAAAATGAAAATTTCAACTCATACCAACGGAAAAGAAAAATAAGAGAAGAGTCATGGATCATACGTGGAAAAGGAGACGAAGGAAAGAAAAGAGAGCAGAAGGAGGTACCTACATATGCAAAATGCAGAGCAAATGAAACCGAAAACAAGACTTGTTAAGTAACAAAATGTATGAGGAGTACAAGCGAATACGTGACAAAAATAGGACAATAAAGCTGGATGATGAGAGACGTGGAAACAATTATAGCAAAGACGCAGACGTGATGAAATTGAAGATGGACGAGGAAACTTTTGCGAACAGAGCCTTGTAATGACTGTGTTAATAGACAATGCGGCAAGGAGAAAGAATTGAAAGAAAAACCGTGCAACACAAAATGAGGACAGAAGAAACATAAAGAACATGGAAAACTCTGTAATGATTGTATGTAAGACAGGGTTGTTACAATTGACAATGACTAAAATAAATGAAAAATTGAATATGTGAATGAAAAAAATTAATGAAAAAAATAGTCATAAAGCTAGTGATATCACGCGCCAATGTACGACATTACTTTCTGCCAACAATGGACCACGTTAACTAGCGCTAGTGAGGCACAATCCTACGTGAGTAATCTATAGACACATCGTGAAACACTTTAGGGGGAAAAGCGTCAATATATAATCCAGATCGCCACATCCAAATAGTACAACTGAGGAGGTACACCGCAAAACGTTCTGTTCCCTTTCGAATTCGAGTCTACAGCACCTACTTTTCGCGATGATCTTCAATCGAGATTTTAAATCGATGATGAAGATAAGAAGCTAATACAAAGAGTAAATGAAAAATTTACTCTCTTACAACATATAGACCTTAAGTAAAGATGTACTATATTACGTCATATCTTTTCTAGACCCATTGGCAGCAGAAACAGAGATCGCTCTGGCTTCGCGATGATTTGTGGAACTCCAGGTGAAACATTTACCAATCGAAGCGAAGATGTGCATCGCCGTTAATAGATAGAACTTTGAACATATATTTTGTTGTTGTTGAACTGCCAACACCTATAACACAATTCCCTTAATAAAGCGCTTTACACACTGTTTAACACAAAAACAAAATTCTGCCGGAGTACATTCAGCCTGAAGATGTGAGCTGCAAGCAGAATCCTAGGAACAGCGTTTTCACAAGTGTGAATGCAAAGAAGATCACTTCAATAAAAAATACACCTATTGTTGAAGTAGAATTAATCTCATTGGAGCTTATAAAAATAAGATTTCATTGTTCGGAAGTTTTGGTTGCTCTGCTAATAATAACTTGAAATTAAGAAATAATTCACACTATTTATAATGTGAATTTTAGATAAATGTTTGAATATGAAAAAATTAGCATAAAAAGAATTTTATGAGATACAATACGTATTTTCTTCCTCGAGCTCGTTTCTTGTAAAAGAAGCAGTCCTAAAAATATACAATAAAAAAGAAAAACAAATGAATACCATATTATTCGACGGTCAAGGTCGAGCTACCGCCGCGCTCTCTGACGCAGGAATTCAGAAATATTTCCTTCGAAGCCTAATAATCTTCAGCCGGTCACTGGCGCGCCCTGATGGCGTAAGTTTAAACTACCCCTTTCCGAGGCAGTAGCAGCTGTGATATAATTTACTGCTGTTCCCGGCGGTCAACAGCTTACTGAAGAATATTTTACTATATCTTCAAGGCGGGAACGTCAATTCTGCCGAACTGCGCAAGCGCGTGTCGTACCTGCGCGCAATAGGTGTTTGTTCATTTCAGGTGTACTTTTTCTGTTACCTGCATGAGCATTTCGAAACACACACCTTTCTGTCTCATGTTCCCAATCTGTCTTTGTGTCATTTTATCTCATTGAAGAAACATTTCCGAACATATGTTACTTATGATTCTGGTTCCTATTATGTATATCTTTCCTCCAACTTTTTAACGTGGAGTTTTGGGACACTCTGTATTCAATATTGTAAAGTGTGATGATTCAAAAACAGTGGCAACGTAGTTATTAGTAGAGATGGGTCATCGCAACTGGAACTACCTTGGCTCCAAACTCAAAGAGAACAGTTCCACTTGGGACCGGTTTGCTTCCACTGCGTTGCAACAGCACTAACAGTTCCGCTAGCAACCACGACAAGTCGTTGAAACGAGAGATGTGAAGTGGGGCTGAAGCGTACTGGCATCGTTCTAGGGACAGCGATCACGTGGCATCCACGTGTATCTGCAGAGTTCAGCCACAAATTGACCTCTGAATGAAACTGTTTGTTTAGTCATGTATTACAGAACACGTTTCAAACATAATAATCGAAACCAAGATATATTCGTGTTAAACATCAGTAAGTAACTATACGCGAAGATAAAACACACTCCTTGCAATTCGTTGTAACGTTAAAATACAAATACAGACACATTTTAACGGATCCGAGTAAGGTCGTCTTTCAAACTCTTTTACCATCTTACCCAGCGTATAACTGAGTGTTCACTAACCGACAGATCTTTCACTACGCCAGGCGTCTCCCTGTAGCAAACAGTGCGGTGTTGTCATTTTTCCTAGAATTAACAATGAAGTTTTACTACAATTCTCGTCCACTATACAATCTCAGTAATAATATTATAAAATTAAATCCGAGTCGAGACGTAGTGAGCTCTTCACTATATGTCGTCCATAAAAGGTCGTAAGTGTTTAATTATTTAACAATGAAGTGTTTACGAAAGATGAGAACATAGGGAGCAGTGACACGGCGCTACAGATCACCAGACATCGCCACGCAAAGTACGACAACGCAAATATGTAGTTGTTGAGAAACGGACCAAGAATGCAAGAAACTCGAAGGATGCATTGATTGAAAAATAATTGAGTAAAGGACGATTCCTAAACCCGCATTATCAAAACATCAAAATCTGTTATCTATAGTTTTTCATCCAAATTGTATACCTCGTGACAAATTAACATAAAAAACAACATTTCGTAAGCGTAAGCTATGTTTTTCTGTATGCCTTACTTGATATCAGAGTTTTTTGTATTTATTTTCAATATCATTTATAGAAACATCTTTTTTCTTTAAAAAAAACAGGTTGTTGGTGTAATTGAAAAGAGAAACTAACGATCCTTAAGGTTACCCAGATTTTGGCAACCTCCGTGGCGTCCATATTTTAAGTATTTCACCCCGATAATGCTTATCCGCTCACCTATTGGCCGATTTAACTTAGCTCTCCGTAACGGAACTATCCAACGGATAGAGCGTGGTGAAGACCAACAACCATTACAGGACTGATAAGTTATCCGAGTAGTGCTATCCGACCGTTAAAACCGCTTGTGAAAGACGTTATGACTGTCGCGACAGATTCGTTGCAACGGAACTGTTTAGTGAAACTGTTTGATAGTTGTCGCGGAACCGTTGCACCAGCTCTAGTTCTTACCTTTTTGCATGACAGAGTATACAAGTGAAAAGTCGATATCCCTAGCTGCAGCTTCGAGTCTCCGAGAAAGTGGGTGTAGCGATTCCTTTAGCATTGAAGTGCTCTCGGTGATGGTGCATGGTGACAGCGAGGACCGTGAGCCCAGTTGTCACTCCCCAAGACAATGCTGACATGACACCAAAGCGATGCCACACGGAGCTTCCGGTGGGAGCGTGTGCTAGCGCCCCTAGCGGTTTCCTAACAGAACACTTAGTACAGACCGAGTTTAGAGAAAATGGAGGGTTTTTGCATAACGTACACGCTTTGTAACGCATTGATGACGCTAACCGCGTAACGTACACGGATAGAAGTAGTGTAATCGATGCATTTTGCATAGCGTACCTTCCACTAAAATCATAATAAAAATTGTAAACCCAAACAAACTACTTGTATGCAAGCGTACTCAATTAAAGTGTTCTGTGACTACAGCAGCACGTGCTCATACGGCACACACAGCCAACGAATCTCTCACTTGCCCTCTCAGATATCAACATAACCTCAAATCTACACCAGAATCCGCCATGACCTCTCTCACTCGAGTGGCACTAACATCATACGCAAACAGAGGCGTCGTAACGTACTACGCTACAAGCGTTAGTGTACCACTAACTTCCGAGCGTACGCAGAAGTAACTTGCATGTCGATAGCGTATACGATAGATCGCAGATACGTTATGCAAAAAGTCTTTAATGACGCACACATACGGGAGACTGAATGTTGCCCGATGTCGATGCTCGACTTTGAGCGAAATATTATGATGCATTTCCACCAGAAGCTGATAATATTGTCTAATACTATCAATAGATCTAAAAGGCTTAACTACGTCAATCTGCCACTAGAGAGCTCTATTCTCACCCAGACATTTTGTGATGATAAAACGTATATAATTACCTATTCATTACATGGAAAATCGCAACATAAAGTCTGAATGTCAATTTTCTAATTTTAATATAACATTGAATCAATTCTTTAATTTGTATTAGCACACGAATAAATTCAGTAATTGTGTATTTGCGCCGGAGTGTATCCCCTCGAGTTAATAGAGATGTTTAACACAAACACAAAATATCTGCAAGAAGACATCGAATCTCGAGACAGTGCCGCAGCTTTTTAACCTGGAGCAGGTTTTTAACAAGAATGAATATCAACAATATCACTTCAAAAATTAAAAAACACACCTATTGTTGAAGCAGAATTAATCTCATTGGAGCTTATAAAAAATAAGATTCCATTGTCGGAAATTTTTATTGGCTATGCCAATAATAAGTTGAAATCAAGAAATAATATGCCAATAATAAGTGGAAATCAAGAAATAATTCACTCTATTTATAATGTGAATTTTAAATAAATGCTTCAATATGAAAAAATGAGGAAATAACGAATTTTATAGATACAATACGTATTTTCATCCTCGAGCTCGTTTCTCGTAAAAAAACCCTAAAAAACAGATGAACTTCCATCGTGATTCGACTGTCAAGGTCGAGCGACAGCCGCGCGCTCTGATACAGGAATTCTGAACTTGCTATAAGTTAATGTGAATAAATGTTAATTAAGTTAATGTGAATAAATGTTAATTAAGTTAATGTGAATAAATGTTAAATGAATAAATGTTAATAAGTTAAGTGAATAAATTTGCTAATATTTATAATGTCAAGACAACTAACACTATCACTAAGTATTCTGGTTGGTGTATTAATTAACTCATAAAAACCATGACTAGCTAATATGGACAGGTATTCAAGAATATTTAAGAGTACATAAATTCATATCACCGGTAAAGACTAAATTGTCATCCATTACAGAAACAAATAAAGTATTCAATTCGTTTAAGAATTCTGAAACAGGAAAGAAATGTAATCTATAAACAGCGATAACAGAAAGCGGAACATTGGATCTAACATTAACTGCTGTGACACGTAAACAACTGCTCCGTGAATCTCGTTACATTGAGCAAATTGGTGAAAACCACTTATTTTAAAACGTTTTAGTTCTGATACGTCAACCCAAACTTCTGACAAAACTTTCATGTCCGGAAGTTTATTCAAAGAGTTTAAGTTAAAAGCGTATTAAAGATTTCTCTTAGACTGAATATTTTGATTTATAATAATAAAATCACTATTGTTACAAAGGTAAAAAAATCATTGACCAAAGCAAAAGAGTCATCAGAAATATCATTTGAAGTAAACATATTACCACACACTAAATTCATTTAACACAAAAGAAAATGTTTATACAAACAAACAAATAGAAAAACCAAACAAAAACCCTTCTAATGTTTAGAGCAAAAATTTAAAAAATAAAAAAAACGAAGAAAAGAGCAGACAAAACCCAGAAATTTGCAATATCGTCCATGGTAGATATAACTTTCACAGGTGAAGAAGGTTCCTTCCTCATTAATATTTTTCCATTACGGATCCACAAGTAGGTATAGTTTTTGTCTCTCTTCACCTGACGGGCCGCAGCGTACACCTTCCTTCGTCCGGGGCACAAGTATATTGGAACGGAAGGCTGCTACAAATCCAAAAGATCGTTGGTGTTAAGATTACACTTCACTCGCCTTTTTTTCTAATATTTTCAATTTATTCTCACACCTAGCAAAACGTGCAATAATAGCAGCAGGACCAGTATAACCACTCCTCTTGCCTTGCCTATAACACGCGTCTATAGCTTCCCTCACAACGGTCACTCCCAAGGCTCTCGTTACTACCTCATAAACATCTTCATTCACTTTCTCGGGAACACCATGTGTGTTTCAGTGTGGTTTGACCTCACATATTGATCACTTTCGTCAAGTTTCACTTCAAATATTTTCACTCTTTTGGTCAAGTCAATTTTCTCCTGCTGAAGTTCCTCAATAATCAAAATGTATTTTTCTAATTTAGTTGTCTGCTCTTGTAATTGTGCTGCCTTTTCTTCTTTCACAAATTGATGCAAGAACTCAAAAGACTTATCGATTTCTCGTTCCATACGCTTCATGTCTTCCTTTGCTTCTCTTCTAACAAAAATACAACCTGAGAGATATCAGCCTTACCTTCCTCAGCGGCGCTGACCAGTTGTATACTATGTCTTCTACTCTTAGTACACGTTGGGCAACGCCAGATCTGCCGCTCAGCCGTAGTGTAATCAAGCTCATCCTTCGTTAAGGTAACACACCTAACACACAATTCTGAAACGCACTCTAGACACAAATTTTAAATAACCTACATTAGTCAAGAAATAATGTGTTCAGTGAAAAAGGAGCGCCCGTTATTAGCGTCCGACCTGTACGACGTAATTAATAAAACCGTATTCATAAAATTAATAATACTATATTAATAACTTAAATAATAATTGTTATTAATAATATCAGATGGCTTATTATTTTGTTTAAAGTTTGCAGTGTAAAACCATAATTTTTAAACAAAAATTCTCCCCGGTTAGCCCCCGCCTTGATTGCGGTCAAGATCCGCCTCTGAGAGTACGAGTAAGAAATATTGCCGGGTGATGTTAGTCAAAATACTTCAGAGTATTAAACGACGTGTCTGGGATTTCCTATTATTTCATCTTTCAAGTTGTTGGTAAACTCAGCTAAGCGACCCACCTACAAAAAAATAGCCTACCATCCAATTACACGTGGATAAGCTTCAATAGCACGCTACATTTCCCATTTACAAATACTCTAATACAAAATTGTTATTATTTCATTATAATTTATTATTATTACCACGAGTATTTACCTTCTTTCTTCCCCATTCCCTTCCTTCAGCTCTGACGCGTCTGACCATGATGGTAAAAAAGACATTCCAACAGTATTGTGCGTGAGTAACATATTGATCCTTAGTGTACTATCATGTAATATTCATAAGTGTTCTGACGTCCTGTTTACATTGTTCAATGCTAAATATGGTGGAAAGCAGTATCTGCCATATTATCCAGGCAAATAAAATTGTCTTCCTAAATTAAAGTAATCGTTTATATTATCGAACAGGAAGTTAATTTAATCGAACGGGTTGACCTGGGACTTCCGGTAACAACCATGAAAGTGCATATTTGTTACGACCGTTTCAAGTTCTCAAAACGTTTTTCTGTAATAACATTTCATTTAACATTGAACGCAATAGTATAATACTTCAGAGCTAAAATTAAAAACTTTGCTTTTACATAATGAACTAAAATGTAGTGCTTTTTTCCCATGAAATATAAAAGAAAAAAGGTAATTACCTGGTTACCTTAATAATCATCGCGTTTTTGATTATTTACCCTCTTTATCAAAAATGTTCTGTTTTTGTACTCTCACGCACGTACATTGCCTTTTCTAGAAAATTTGTTTTGAAGTTACCTGTTTATTTCTATTAAACGTATACTTGTCTGGTTGTTACTGTATTTTTTTCATTTGAACGTGAATTTTCACTACTCGCTTCAAGAAAAATATACATTCTTGAAATGCTTCGACTCATAAGAATGAAACTTAACAAAAATAAAAATAGTTTTGACCATGCTGATACGGTTTCTTTTTTCAAAAAGTGTAGTTACTTCGTTATTACTGGAATTCTCGGCAGATATATATTTTTATTTTATTTTTTTATTTATTTATTAACACCATAATGCATTGAAGCCGTACAAATAACAAAGAAATTTAATTATACAATAACATTAATCCTATAGAGGTAAATAAATACCTGTACGTACGTTTAGTGTGAGGGGATAAAAACTTTTCAACTAAAAAAAAAAGAACAAGAAAATTTTCAACAGTCAAAATTTATTCCAGATGGGTATTAACGGAATTAAATATATAAATGCCCTTTCAGTACAAGATTTATTAAGTATATGACATAACATGACCCTATTCAAATGATTGGGTAGAACTAAATTCATTTGCTCTAAACCAGTCTTAATTTTTTAAATAATATTAATAATCAATTTATTTAGACTTGAAGGCTTTCACGACCGGTTTCTTGAGATAAAATAATATTTTCCGGGTTATTAGGTCGTGGTCTATTGGGATAGAACCCGAACGTTTTGCCTGCAACTGAGGCAGGCATCTTCAGCGGCGTGGACGGAGACGTCTGTTCAGGAACTCGCTGGTATCTGACGCTGGGACTGCGGGAGGTGGCGTATAAGTAACCTCTCATTGCTCCGGGTCTCTCATTGGCGGGCCGATGCGATTGGACCGCGCTCCCGGTGCCGGTCTGTGGTTTTAATCCACTCAATGTATTCTAAAAAAGCGGTACATATTGCGTATGACCACACGGAGGACAATACAAAGCAAGTAAGCGGTCAACACATTAATTCCGATTTAGTCTTATTATTTATAGTAATTGCTTTGTTTCAAGTTTCAAATTCTTTAGGTAAATGATTGAAAATCTTAAAGCAACAACGTAACTACATTTTTTACTAACAGTTTTCTTTCTCCTGCGTATTATGTATGTATTGTATGTATTTTCGTTTCGGCCAACGAGGATCACGAAAGACGAGTACCAGTAAGGCTCAGTTATTGATTTGAGTTTACTCACTAGACTCGTCTTATTAACCGACATCGGGCAGCGTCTAGATATGAGCCAGACCACTGCATCCGAGCATTAAAACTGCGGTTAATTAAACTGGGACATGGATACAGAGAGCTACAAATTTTATCTTGCCCCGCCCGGGTATCGAACCCGGAATGAGTTGGTGACGAGTAATCACGCTGACACGACTGGGCTCCTAGGTATTATTATTATTATAGTTTAATTTCTTGTTCGATTGCTATTTCTTAATTCTTTATGATTTAATTGTTATTACTAGCCCCTCTGAGCGCAGGTGATAGCGTTCTAGCTCATCACAAGTCATCCCGGGTTCAATTCCCGGTGGGGCAAGAAAATTTTTTTTGTTTCTTTTCACATGAATATCACAGTTCATACAGCTGTGACTACTCAAAAGTGAACCTTCCTTCCTCTATTCATCTCCTATTAGTATCAATAACTTTAACTATTACTAACAACTCCTACTAACCCCTCCACGTGAGCCATGTTGTTGGTACAGCTAAGCTACCCACCTACTAATAGTCTACCATCCAATTCCACGTAGATAAGCTTCAATAGCATGCTACATTTCCCATTTACAAATACTACAATACAAAATTGTTATTATTTATTTATAATTTGTTATTATTAGCATCCACTATTTACCTTATTTCAATGAGCCGTCTTTCTTCCCCATTTGATTCCCTTTCTTTTCTATCAACCCTCACTCCACACCCACTTGTCGTATGCGCATGCGCGCTTTGACCTACCGATGGCGCGACCTGTTGTCGTGAGCGCGCAACGCTTCAGACGCCGCCGGGCGCTCGTCGCCTCCGGATCGTTCACTCGCGACTCTGAATCCGCGTGGTTCCCGGCGCGGCCGCCAGAATTCGCGTCGCTCGCTCGTTCGGTTTTTGTTTCCTCGCGTGCGCGCCTCGAGGGGATCCCCCGCGGGTCTTCGTTCTTCGCGTGGGATCGCGACGGTGATAGTGACGGGCGCACGTGGTGGATGAAAGAAGAACGTAAAGGGGGAGAAGAAGGAAAACGAGCAGGATTTTCTCGTCTCCGAGAGGACGTCGCCGGCCCGAACCGCCCGCTCAGTTACCACCGCTTACTCTGCCTCGTCCGTCGCTTGCCGCCAGGTAAGGAGGGATTCAAACATGTGCTCGTTTTCTGTCTTTTGCGGAAATTATCGTCACAATAATTCGTGAAAATGTCTCAATTTCGCCACAAAAAATTTAGACACAAAAATTTTAATGAAGAAATAATTCTTTTCAAAAAATATTTCAAGCATTATGAAAACATTTTGGTTCAATTTATGTCGTTCCAAATATGTGAAGTTACATGCTGTGTAACAAGCAAGATAGTTGGGGATTTAGGTGGAAAATAAATCTAAAGAACCGATAAATTAAGTATTGACCATCCTGTTTTTCTCATCTACATATACAACAATCATCTTACATACATACACAAACTGAGTACCCGCAACATTGCTTGCGTGAATTCTGTACTACGTCTCCTACCTTATTCTTTCTCATAGGGATGACACCATTCATCACAGTGACATCGAAAACTCTGAACTCGTCAGTTTCATTAACTTTTAAATGACATACCCTTTACTGAGGTGCTGGGGTTTTTAGGGTTGATTATGGATTTAAGCAGCATCGAAAATGTCATTAATAATCTCAACGACCCCTGAACCTTTAATATTAACACAAATTGGTAACTCGATTATTTTTACTTGTCAACCCATTCTCACCCCTTACCAAGGGGGTGCTAGGAGTGTCTTATTATTCATTGGAAACTGAATATAGCCTAACCCGATTACAGGATGTTACAATCAACTCAGCAGTGCTGGAAACTAAACTCGTCTCTGATATCTATCATTTTCGATCATTTAAGCATAGTATCTCCACCCCTGTGGTGAAAAGGGTGTATACGGACAGATTTTGGACTTAGAGGTCTTCAAAAATGTCCATACTAATTTCAGTGACTCCGAAAACTATGACAGATCACACTACTAGAAGTTATTTTTCATTATTTTACATTTCATCTCTTAACCAAACGGAGTATATTCTCTCATAGAGGGCGAATGTGGTCTTTAGCGGCATTGAGTGTGTCACTCTCCTCTTGTGTGACTGCAAAACAGAAGTATTCAACTATAATATCGGACGGTTTTGATAGTTTTCACTTACCATCCGTTCCCATGCTAGGGGTTTAATATCTCCAATTAGGACTGATTGTGATCATTGTGGGCGTCCTTGTCAATCTCAACGGTATCGATATCTATGGTTTCAAATATGTTATAGGATGTTTCCATAACTTTTCCACTTAACCCTCTCCCCAGCTCCTCCCAAGGGGTGCCAGGAATGTCTTACCCTCACAGTGCTTCTTGTAAGATGGTCAGTAATCTGTGTATAAAGTTTGGTTTAATTTCTCGAAACACTCATATACGCACTTTAAATTATTACATATTCGTTTGTATGTTTCACAAGTTCAGACTAGTTATTGATTTTCGCTTTTAATTCTTAGGATAAAATAAAGGACCGACACAAATTTGAGGAAAGTTGAATTTAACAAAACGTCTTTTCCCTTTATTTTAAACTGTATTAACTACTTCTTATTGAGATGCGTGTTTTACAAATTAAGGTTACGATTAATGCGACCTATCTTCGATAAGACACGGTATGTCGCCCCGAGAGGTCACGGAGGTGAGCTGATAGTGATCACATGAGATGACACAACAAGATTGTCAAACGATGCGTGAGAATGTACTTGTGAAATTACTTTCTTGTGTTTTATTAAATGTNCTAACTATTTTTATTCTTATCTCAGGAGTATGCTGAAATGTTAAATCGGCCTCTGCCTTAGGACCCTTGATCGGAATTGATGGGATGGTCCCTTGCTTACTTCCCGAGAGAAAATTAGTTTATAGTTCTCCACGTGGTCATACGCAGTTTGTAACTGCTTTTAAAACAAAGTTTATTATTATTGTTTAAGAAAGAGATGTTACATCATCCCGTGTTATTTAAGTTATATAAGTGGCAACCTCTCAATTTCTTTCCCTCACCTTTTCGATGTCTCACACGTCCGTGAACATTGTAACGTGTCCTGCGTCACTAGGTAGTCGTTAACTTCATTTCCATGTTATATAAAAATCTTAGTTGAGACTATTTTTACGCACACGGTGTATATATATATATATATATATATATATATATATATATATATATATATATATATATATATATATATATATATATATA